>MJUU01004288.1:66324-103937 GCA_002080025.1 Modiolus philippinarum
ATTTCTGAAAAATTTCTGTGGTTTATTAAAAAATTGTGTTTTATGTGTAAGTGAAAAATCATCAGCTAAACGTGCAGCAATTTCCAGAGTTTCAGCTTTTTGTTCATCAATAAAAGTTTTAATGTCAGTATTAATACACCTTTTAAATTCTTCAATTAAAACTAGCTGACGTAATTTCTCATGATTGTTATTTATTTTCTTTGATGAACACCAACGATAAAATAGTTGCTCTTTTGTTCTACCAAACTCTACATAGGTTTGGTCACTTTGTTTTTCTGCATTCCTAAATTTTTGCCGGTAAGCTTCAGGGACAAGTTCATAGGCTTTAAGAATTAACTCTTTTACAGTGTCATAATCTGAAGCCTGTTCTACTGACAACTGAGTGTAAATTTCCCTGGCTTTACCAATTAACACACTCTGTAATAACATTGACCAATTATGTTTCAGCCACTTTAGATTTCCAGCTATTTTCTCAAAATGCAGAAAATATTTGTCAACATCCTTTTCTTGAAAAGGAGGGACCAACCTGATGTTTTTAGCAACATCAAATGTCTGAGAATTCTGAGAAAGGTGCTGATTCTTTTCAGCTAATTCCAATTTTTTCATTTCTAATTGAAAATTGAGCTCTTTTTCTAATTTTAATTTTCTTTCTTCTCTTTCTTTTTCTTCTTTTTCTCTTTCCAATTCTAATTTTCTAATTTCTAATTCTTTCTGAATTTCTAATTTTTTAATTTCCAAATCAGTTGTTTGAATGCCAAAAGTCTCCAAAACAGATTTATCAAAATAATCTTCTTCAACCAAATAGTTTGCAATCACATTTTAAATTCAAATTTTCTCATTCCAGATTTGACATTCAATTTCAAATGTTTCCTAAGATAATTAATTCATCCTTTTTAAGCTTCTCAAAATTCTCCACCTGACACGTAGACATGAATTGTTCTGGATCAAAAGACATCTTGAAAAAATTTTATTGCTGACTTTTAAAAATTTTCTATTTGACAAAAATATAAAAATTTCTTTCTTAAACAATTTCGAAGATCCCGGACGATAGCCCCCAATTTCTGTTATATGGCAGAAATGACCAATGAATTGCCAGCAATAATGGAAAACAAAATTGGCTCAAATTAACTTTTTAATCAGACAAAAAAAACAATTATTTTACAAATTAAATACAATATAAGACTTATCTGACAATAATGAAGTCCCAGTAAATATCCAAATGAATAGTTCACTTAAATCCACCAATAAATGTCCAATAGAATAATCCTTATAATCCTCACTAAATAGTTGATAATAGATTCACAATAATTGATGTCGATTTCCAATACAAAAGATGTGCGTGATAATCCTGTATAAACTAATTAATCCTGTATAAACTTATTAAACTGACTGACTTATCCCTTTTCAGCTACCTCATATAAATACATTTATTCTTAGCAGAAAAATCTTCACAGGATATAACTAGAACATTCTAATCAACTAATTATCACATGACTAAAATGATTATGTAAGGAAAACCTCTAGAAAATTCTATGTGTTAAATATTAAATTTAAATTCTAGAAATTTCTATATGTTCTAAGGTGAAATAACCTTGACCCTTGTTTATTGTAAACAAGTTACATAGCTAGGCCAAACAAATTACATAATATTAAGGCCGTACAAAATAAAAACAATGAATAAAATGCATTATAGAATATTTACAACATTTAATTACCTATAACATATGTTTGCACCTAATCCAAAATTTAAACTGTCACATTGAGAACTGATTTATACTATGAATGTGTGGTTTTGTTTTTGGTGACAATGAATAAAACTAGTCACCAGGTGAGCGATACAGGCTCATGTGAGCCTCTAGTTTGCCTCATCTTATCTGTGAGTGGCTTAAATAACAAATTACCGAAGTTACTGTGAAATAAAATTCTGCATATGCGCATTTCGACAATTTATTTCTCTTCAGTGCAGATGAAAATCAAAACATTTTGAAATCCGTAAACCGAAACATGTTTAAAATCTGAAAGAGAACAAATTACCAATAAGAGCTAAAAAAAGAAGGTCAAAATCAGCTAAGAACAGAGCTATTCGGAAGAGAGAAACCCCAAGGTTGAACAATATTTTCGTAAATTAGGATATTGCAAGTTTTTAGATAAAATCAGTTTTAGGGCCAGCACCGAAGTACTGGTCACTGGGTTGGGGAAAACCCTCGGGGACTAACAGTTCACCAGCAGTGGCATCGCCTCGGTGGTAATAAATTAAAAAAATACTGAAGTTAATGTGAGTTTTGGTTCTGCATATACGCATTTCGACAATTTATTTCTCTTCAGTGCAGATAAAAATCAAAACATTTGGAAATCAAATTTATGAAAAGTGGGTATAACATGAAGGTAAACACTATCGACGCGGAGAAAAAATATACAGAGGAAGAAGTGATTAAAATGTTAGAGTTTCTGATCGACAATATATTTGTCCTGTTCTAGTTGGAGGGCTTGTTTTTCAACAGACTATTCCTATGGGGACAAACTGTGCATCCCTCCTAGCCAATCTGTTTCTCCACTCTTATGAGGCTGAATTCATGGAAGAGGTTCTTCAAAATAAAGATAGAATAAGGGGCTACGCCGAGCGCAGCATGATACGACTGCAGCAAGTCGAATACTGAAATTTGAACAAGTGTAATGAATGAATGAGGACACAGTTAAGAGCATGATACAGTAATTAGCTGAACACAAACTCAGGAAAATAAAATTAGCAATTATTATTCCTTATATAGATCAAAAATTGTAAGAGGTATATGAAATTGTTCAACATATACTACTTAAAGGAATCAAAAGCAGCCAACCCCATTAAAATTTTTAAAAGGTGGCTACACATTTTGAAAATTGCAATTTCAGCCCCTTTGACCCCTTATAGCTAAGAAATGGTAAGAGCTACATAAAATCTTTTGAAATACTAAAAAAAGCTTAAGAGGACTCCAAGTAAAAGCCAAAAAAATCTAGTGAAATCTGATGAAAAAATAGAGTTTCACTTATTTCGAAAAATTGCAATTTTGGTCCCTTTGACCCCTTGTAGCTCAGAAACAGTAAGAGCTACTCAAACTCCGTTAGCATGTCACTGAAAACTTAGTTCAAGAGGAATCCAAAGAAAAAATCCCATCGAAATCGAATAAAAAATAAAGATTTGACATATTTAGAAAAAATGCAATTTTGACCCCTTTGACGCCTTGTAGCTCGGAAACGGTGAGAGCTACATAAAATCTGTTGCCATAGTACTGAACAAGAGGAATCCAAAGAAAAAAACCATCAAAATCCGATGAAAAATTAAATTTTTAAATAATCAGCAAATTCGCAATTTTAGCCCCGTTCGGCTCCTCATAGCTGGGAAAGGAAACATAGCAGAGCGATATTTTAATTTTTCATAAGGAATCTTTTTAAAAAAAACTGCATCAAAATAGGACTTAAAATAAAAAAAAATATTTTTTTGAGATTGGCCCATGTTGGGCCCATTTATCTCGTTAGCAGTACAAGCTACGTGAAATCTGTTGCAAACTACAGATTGGAAATTTCCTCAGGAACACACTGAAACAAAATCCATCAAAATCCAATAAATAATAAAGATTCTACAGTCAAATATGTGAAAACACCTAATTTCACCCCTTTTGGCCGCTTTTTCTAAAACAGCTTGGGCCAAGGACTCGAAATTAAACCTCTTTTTATGCATGTCCCAAGATACATAATACTAAAATTTCTATAACTAGTTCTTGTATATGAATCCTAATTTCTACAATGTTTTCTGTTGATTTGTGAACATGGAAACTTCGTAAAAGTTCTGGACATATTATCAATTTAAAAATGATACATTTAAAAGAAATAGCTGCAAATTTTCAGTTCTTTATTGCATAAATTACAAATCGTCGAATTTAGTCAAAGAAATATCTTTGTATTTGGACAGATCAGAGTTATGTACTTTCTGTTTTTACAGCGGCTTATCGAGTTTTGGTATTTTGTGGTTTTTAGGTATCACGTGACTTTTTAAGTTGACAAGTCGACAATATGGCGGTTGATGCACCGGGATCTGCTCACAATTGATTCAGTCTTGTAAGTTATCCAAGACAATTGAACAGTAATACACATATTTATGTGCTTACTAAGATATAAGGAATAAAATATTGAATTCTTATTTTTTGCGAAGTTTTCCCTTTAATATGACTCTGAATACCGAAAATCTTACCATTACCACAACAAATTTTCCCTTAAAACTGTAAATTTTATGTCTTTGTTCGCATCAAAAAATAAACAGAACACGCAAAATGTGTGTTATATATGACAATGTTGCTCGAATGATATCATGATTGGAATTTTAACAGATGTTTGTTGACTTAAACTCAATAGTTTGCCCCAAATGGATGAAAAATAGGAATTTTCTTAATATATCATTTTATTGATCTAAACGATACATTAGTTGTCTGAAAACATGGTTTAGAAAAACAAGTAGTGTTCAATATGACTCTAAATACCGAAAATTTTACCCCTGCCCCAAGAAAATAATGCTTAAAAATCTCAAAATTATGCCTGTCTATACATTTATTTGAAAACACTTACAATTTACTTTCTTTAAAAATGCATTTGATATATTGCAATATGCAATTTTAACGCATAATTTTGGTAAAATTGAATATTTTGGGCGATTTCCGTGAGAAATTGGAATTTTCAACTACTTTTCGGAATTTTACAAAATTCAAAGTTGAACTGTTGTATAACTACCCATAAACCACGCGCATGATCTTATTTGAGAAATAATCGAGTCTCTGTGTATTTTTGTGCTTGAATTGACATGTAATTTGACCTTTAAACTACAAAAATACCGAGGTTACAGAAAAACAGTAAATTTCGTTATGCTGTACACGTTTGTTTCAAGGAGTAACCTCTCATCAGCAACATTAAAATCAAATATGGAAAGCCATAATCCAAACGTAGTAAAAAAAGAAGTGTACGTTGTTCCATTGCTGTGTTTTACCATGTGTTTGTAGAGATTTTGTCTCATTTGCATTTACTCCATATCCCTTCATTGTTAATTTAACTCATTACCAAAAATATCGAAATAGGAGGCCAAATCCAGTACCTAGGACATTCACCGAGTGCCATACACGGAATGAAGCCTTTGTATTTTTAAGGGGTTACGCAAGTAATTTTTTCATGTCAGACAAGTCTGACTATTGGGCTGATGTATCAAGGGGAATTCTGACAACGTTGCCAATCACTTAGTCTTAAAAAAAGCTATCTTCAAACTGGAGATATAATTTCTGCATGTATATCAAACAGGTATAATATGTAGTCCTTATATAGAATACATATAAAGCAACATATTTGGTTTACCTGTGCCTTGACAAAAGGTTACTAGTTTCTGTATTTCAAATCAAGGAACTGGGAGGGGGTTGCATTTATCTTATAAGAATATGCAATATTATATTCGCAGACAAGAACTGAAGGAAAAAACTTTAAACCTATTTATTATATGATTTAATTCCATTATTTTCATTTTTAATTTCAGATCTAGACGAAGATAATACTTATTGTGAGATAAATGACATTGACCAAGGTAAGAGATTTCTGCACTGGACAGATGGAAAAAATTGATCTTTCTTTGAAATTGAACTAAAAATTTAAACTGAGCAGATTCGTATAGTTGCTCAATTAATATCTATTGCTTGCATTTTTAATTGAGTACTGTATTTTGTCGGTTTTTTTTCAGCAACGTTGTACTTGATATATTGTTGAAAAATAATCGATTTTGAAAGAAATATGGCGTCATTTAGCGATTTAGTAGGATTTATCTTCTTTCTTAATCGGTATTAGAACATAGACAGAACGGGGGGGGGGATTTTTCAAGTGAAAAAAAGGCGGAGGAACGAAAAACCAAATCAATTATATTTTAATTAATTTAATTGTAATTTTACTGACAATTAAGTCGTATTTATGTTTAGCAAGTTAATTTATTAAAAGGCAATGGGTGTCACTAATAAATCCCAATTATCCCGGTAAACAAAAAAAGACCAAATTAAGTTTTTTTCGGTCGTATCTTGGCTTTTGCAATATCTGTGTATTCATTCGCCTTGCCCCTGTCATTCAATTAGTTCAAATATCACTTTGAAACTACTAAAAGCTTGTATAGAATATAGTCAAAATGGTTCTAATCGTTAAATACTCTCCTGTTTCCGGCATGCCTGGTCCCTATCTAATATGCTCACGGAATCACAAATACATCCACAGTTACTCAAAAGCGCTTCAGATTTGTAAGATGTTCAAATATTTTGTCAATACAAATGGGTGGGTGTGATACAGTATTTAAGCTATCCACTGAATGACATAAAACCGTCTCTAAGTAACGCATCATTGTTGCCATATTTCGATAACATATACATTTCATTGTGTATTGTGTATGGCCGCATATTTGTGCAGATACTTTGCTATATAATATTACATGCTATATATGTTACTGCCCCTGAAAGTGCTTGAATCTGTATTTGCGAAAAAATTGTTTTCTGCGAAATAAAGGTCACCATTTTACTTAGGTGACATATATGATATCTAAATATGTCAAGGTCAAGAGTCACCAATGACATTGCTAGTCTATAAACTCGAAAACTGCTATAGATAGATCATCAAATGTAAAAAGAAAATGTTCTTCGGCACGAGACACAACTATATTTGGTAAAAAAGACTCCCTGTGCGTGTTATTTTCCTATGAAGTTTTGATTTGTTTAATACTCCGACATTCATTTTTGAACTCAGGTGACATGTTATATCGTAGCATGTCAAGTAGTCAAGGCCTAAGATCATCGCTGAATTTTACATCAGACCTTGTTAGCAATGACTATGTATTTGTACAGACTTTGTCTCATGTGCATTTACTCGATATCCTTTCATTATTAATTAAACCTATACTTTATGTTACTTGTTACTCTCTATATCTTAATGTCGGAGGTATCTGGGTCTATAACCTTTCAACTTGGCTAATATAGATAGATCTAAAGGTGTCTAGGTTAAAAGTTTTCAGTTACCTTGAACTTCATCACATCTTAAACCATGCAGGAACTGTCAAGGATAGCAAATAAAGTTTAAGATAATGATCAAGAGCTACAAAATTCTCGCCAAACATCAATGTCAAAGGTTTGTCTCCAACAGCAGCAGTGTCATTTTTAAAAACAAAACTTCCTAGCAACCTATACAAAAAGAATTTTTAAAACAAAATAGGTAACAGTGCCAACCGGAAGTGAACCTTTTGCCTAAAACAACTTTTATTTTAAGAAAAAGTGCCTAGCAACCGTAGTCAAATAACATCAGAATCCAGTAAAATAGAATTTAATAGTATTGCCTACAGCTTTAAAACTGCTTGAAGATCTTTCAATTGTACTTGTGCAATTTGCTTTTTTATTTCAATTATTATTTTGAAGAATATATATTAAAAAATTATAAAATAGACCAAACAAACTTACAAAACATATTTGATATACATTTTCAGGGCCGTTGCAGTCGTTCCTAGTGAAAGATTCATCTATTGAGTTAGGTAAAAGTATATATAGCACTAGAAAGTGACAAAAATACCTTTCTGAAAAACCCATGCAAGAATACGATCTGTAAGTCTCGTCATGTGACACCGAGATTTTACATAAGAATTGAAATTCAAAAACGTTTCCCACCAAAATATGGCGTTTCGAATTATGACATTAATTTTTATTGTTTGAAACGTTATGCATTTTTGTACAAAATACATTTCCTGGGTACAATTGAACGAGACTTACAGACCCTTTACATATGCTACTTGTACCACAATACCCCAGCGAAGCTATTGTTCAAACTGGCCTCCCAGATTAAGTAGAGGCCACTTTCTCTGCATGAGTGAACACATTGTTTTGAAAATGTTAAGTCCAAATGTGTTGTCTCTTCAAAAATTCCGTCATGTGTGAGACTAGAACTCGCAACCCTTCGTGTTGCTACTCTAGAGATGGTTTACCAACCACTTTACTAACTACGCCACGTCCGCCGTGTATACTTTTCGGTTAATAAACCTATTTATCTTTACAACTCTAATTTTGGAAGAAAAATCGAAAAACTTGTATACCTCAATAAAAGTTGCCTATCATGTCATTTAACCAAACGTGTTGTTTTTTCTCTAACCAAACGGTCATACCGATTGCGCCACGGAGACTACACATAACAGTTTAAAATAACTACTACTTATCTTGCCAATCAGTAGTTGATACAATGTATAAAACTTCGCAAAAATGCTTTTGACATCCTAGACGAGATTCGAACCCTCGTCACTACCATAACATACAAACTAGTTTATAAAGGCGAACTCGATAACCATTACACCACCAAATCACAGTGAAATCAACGTTTATTTAGGTACTTATAGTTAATGAAAACTAATCAAATAATTTTAAAAGTCGTATAAGATATGAATAAAATAGTTTTATTGTGGTACAAGTTAGATACCGTTCATTTCAAACAAAAGAAATGACCGGTATTGAATCTGGAAGACATCTTTTTCCGCCGCCGTGCTCAAGTAAAAGCCTCGGGGGCTAACGCCCCCTCGGCCTTCACCTGAGCACTCGTCCGGAAAAAGAAGCCTCCTAGATTCAATACCGGTCACTTCTTTTGTTTGAAATGTGCGGTATCTTATACTTGCATCAAACATAAGATATCCTTATTTTAAATTATCACCATTGACAGTACTTGTTAATGTGAACATATTTTATTAACTAAAGTAAGTGAGAACCGAACCGTCAATCCAAAACGAACAATCCAAGGACAATGGCAACATCAGAAACATCAGAAACAAAAAAAAAACAGAGACACAACATGGGTACGACACAGAAAAGAAAAATGAAGACACATACACACAAAGATGAACAACACGGACCCAATAAAAACCATGGGTGAGATCAGGTGCACCGGTAGAGTCAGCATCTCCTGCTTCTTATAAGACACCCGCCGTGTTGAACATGTCAAATCCGGTAGAAAGGTCAAATCCTGTAGAGGAAACAACAATTAAGCTTTAGAGGGAAAGATCTGTTGTCATCTGGGAAACTTATATCCCATAGCGGTCCACAGGATGGTGATGTCGACCGTAAAACTTCTGGAGGGATGACTTCAAATTTTGGGTAACATACCCTTGTTGAAGTAGCCTATTTGTGAGCAACCGGACTCTATCAAGGAAGTCACTGTATCGAACACAGGCTCTTGAATAGCGAATGAGCTGGGAAATGTAAACTCCATATGCCGGCACTGTTGGGATGTTGCTACAAAGAAAAGGGAAGTTTACTATTGGAAATGTGAAGTCATAGCGTTTGTCGTACAGCTTAGTTTGAAGTCTACCCCTGTTGTCAATTTCAAGATGAAGGTCAAGGATCGAGGCTGATGTAGAAGTGTATGTGGTATCCTTAATTGCGAGCTCTTTAGATAATCACATATAACAATATAACATTCAAATACCGCAATACAAATTACAAAGACATTTTGACAGAGTTACAAGGAATCCGGAAACCACATCCGAAGCTTTGATATAAATCCTTTTCTAAAAAAACAGTGACAAGATAGTACTTGTTGAAAATATTCCAAGTCGGTAAACAGGAAGTAAATGTCCAACAGATCTGAATTCCATGAGCGCAATAAAGAATCCCCTACTAAAGTCACATAAAAAGTTTCAAGTGGCTGTGATTTGTAGTTGCTGAGAGAAGTGTTACAAAAATTTTTACCATTGACAGTACTTGTTGAAAATATTCTAAATCGGTTAACAGGAAGTAGATGTCAGACAGACCTGAATTCCATAAGCGCAATATAGAACCCCATACTAAAGTCACATACAAAGTTTCAAGTAAATTTTTACCATTGACAGTACTCCAAGTCGGTAAACAGGAAGTAGATGTCTGACAGACCTGAATTTGATAAGAGGAAAATGGCACTCCCTACTAAAGTCATATACAAAATTTCAAGTGGCTGTGTTTATATTCTTTAAACACAAATAAATAATGATATCAGTTTTATTTTTTTTAAAAATCGAGTGAGCAGTTTTCAATGCCTTGTATTTGCTACACTTTAATAGTCTTTGATTGTGGATCATTTTTCTACGTTTTATCGTTTGATGCAAATATTATATTGTATTCTATATTTAGATTCCGGATGCCTTCGCATGGTAGTGGTTGGAAAAACTGGGTCTGGCAAAAGCGCGCTTGGAAATAATATACTGGATAATAAGATTTTTTGTTCAAAAATGGTTGGGCAATCTGTTACCAAAGAATGCAGCAGCGGTATCGCATATTACGACAATCGTAAACTATTAGTTATAGATACGCCAGGGTTATTTGACACGAAACTGTCATCAACGACAATAAAAGGAAACATAGTTAAATGCATGCAGCTATGTTTGCCTGGACCCCATGTTTTTTTACTGGTCCTTCAAATTGGAAGGTTTACTGGGGAGGAAATTGCCGCTATGAATCACCTTTTTGAAATATTTGGAGAAAGCATGGCAGAATGTTCGATAATTGTCTTCACTGGCCTTGACAGCTTGGAACGAGAGAAAAGAACTATAGAATCATACATTGAAGAGACTGGTGAACCTATACAGAAATATATCAAACGGTGTGGTGGCAGGTATTTTGCAATCAACAATGTTGAGGAATCACACGAAATTAGAAAAACTTCAATAGAGGAATTATTAACCAAAGTTGATGAAATGGTCAGGAAAAACAATGGAAGCCATTTTTCAAACGCAATTTTCACTGATACTGAAATTATCATAAAAGAGGCTGTTCAGCAAGTTAAAGATAAGGAAGCGAAAGCAAAGTCTTTAGAGATTGCAAATGTGACACGCAAGTTCGATATTAAATTAAAAAGCATAAGAGAACAAAAACAGGAACTAGAGCAAAAGGAGGTTGCCCAGAATGAATTTAAAAATACTTTAAGAAAGAAAAAGATAGAAGCAACACAGAAAATGTCCCAATTGGATGGGCCAAAGGAATTAAAAAAATTTAAAACAAAGGAACTAAAAAGAGAGAAGGAAAGGTTAGAAAAAGAAGAATTTGAAGTATTTAACAAATTGCACTTACTTCAAATTAAAAGAAGGGATCTTGATGTTGAGTGCGAGGACATGAATAACAGTAAGGAGATAGCAATTCAAGCAATTGAAAGTAAACACGAAAAGAATATATCTAAAGCAATAGAAAAGGCAACAAATGATAATTTCAGAATGATAAATTCCTTATTTACAATTATTGAAGAACTAAATCTAAAAATAGAAGAAGTAAGGAAAGAGATGAGAAAAGAAGAAAATCTAGCCGATAAAGAGATAACAAAATCCTTGAAGAAAGAAGAAGAGAATCTGGTGAAGGAAAGGAACAAACGGATGAGTAAACAGTCTAAATACCGTGTTAAAGTGTTGCAAAACGCAGCTTTATTAGAGAAGCATCTAAATAAAAAAGACAAAATGTGTCATATCATGTGAGAGACGTATATTAGACTATGGACCAGATTTTAAGATTTTTCTAAACTTGTTTATTAACAATTTTTTCTAAATATTTCACTATTCTTGTTTTGTATCTATCTATTGACTAAACGTGATTGTCGTGTAATCTCATTTTTTCCTCAGTTACTGCCAAATGCTTGCATGATCTTAATTTTAATTATTATTTATTAGTTTTACCTGCATCAAACTACCTTATTTAAATGGTAATTGGATGATAACACATGGATAGTGCAAATACACGGGCTTGTTACTGCTGCTTTCTTCTAACTCGAAGCCACACATATACCCAGTCTAATCCTTGTTTCGAGGCTTAACCGCCCTGCAATCAAATCATTGGTTATCATGCAAATCTAACTTTTTAAATATTGTTGTTTTTCGTTTTAAACATTAAAAGGTATAGGGAAAAGCTTAATAGATAAATATGTTAAGCAACTTAATATTGCTTGTTTTTAATCAAATTTTTATAATTTAGTAACGTTTTATGCAGCTACTTTTAAACCTAAGGAAGGTGCGATACGCCGTTGTTGTCTTCAAGATCTGTTGATATTTTGTTTTGGTCTAAAAATTTAGTTCAAATGGAAATTTTGTAAGCCCCTCTTACGCTGCACCGTATAACCCAAACGAACGCCGAACGTATAAAAATAAATTATATCCGTTCGTCTCAGTTCATATACGTTTGTCGTCCGTTCTTTATTCGGTGAATACGGTACAAGTACGTTGATGTCCGTTTTATACGGTGAAAAATTTTGAACATGTTCAAAACTTGGAACGGACATATACCGCACAAAATGTCCTTTGAATGTACAGTAGGTTAACGTTTTGTTCGGTTCTCATGCGTTTTATATACGTTATTCATTCGTTACTTGTCCGTCTTGCATCCGTTCATGTACGGTAGATAAAATTGGTGAAACGGACTTTTACCGAAGAGGTAACGGATAAACCGTTGGAGTTCCGGATTTACAGCGGAAACCAACCAGACGTGCACCGAATAAAGCAAATGTATAAAAATGTATGTTTTCAATGGTCAAAATTAACATGTAATAAACAAGATAAGAATCGTAAAAGTAGGCCACAATTAAAAGATAATAAGCACATTATATAAAATATAAAAAAAATATAAAAAAAGAAAAACAGCTAAAAATCACAAGAAAGGAACAGACAGAAAGGCCCATAATTTTCGGCCTTATAGCTTCAACTATGAGGCAACTGGGCGGAAACCCAAAATGACCCTGCCAGAACGAAATAAACATGAACCACTGAAGAGTAACAGAAATTACCTGGTTGACCCATAGGCCGATTATTTGGGTCATACTTTCTGTTCCTTTCTTCTGATTTTGACCTGTTTTACCTTTTAAAACGTGGCCTACTTTTACCAATCTTATTTTGCTTAAAACGAATTTACTACGGTTGCTTATTTTGTGGTCATCCAATAGAAGGTGTTTTAAACTACTTTTTATAAAGTTGCTTATTTAATTTAGTAATTGCAAGACTGTTTATTTCTATCTTTATGGTGCAATAACATTATTCTGACATATACCCAAAACATCAAAAAAAATGTCCGTTTTCTCGCCATTTAACGTTTTATATGTTAAGCAGCATTCGCTACCATAGAGCCTGTATAATATTCGCCTTTTGGTGGAGAAGGTAAACTGTAACCCGACAGTTCTTCTCTTGCCTTTCTATTTGGTGACATTTTGGGAAAATGAATTTCATTGGTCAAGTACGTTGTAATGATTGTCCGTGTAAAATAAGGTGTTGAGTGGTCAAAAGACACGGGTTTCGTCTTTTAAAATCGATACTTTTACATAGAACCTATTCAATTCGTTTTTACTCGGTGCTCGCACAGTACGTTTCCGTTAACAGTCCGTTTTTATTCGGTACTCGTCCGGTATGTTACTGTAATAAATATGTTTTATTCGGTGCTCGTCCGGTAGGGTTCCGGTGTCAGTTCGGTGCGAGTTCGGATTATTCGGGGTCCGGACTGTGCATCTACGGTGCAATTACTGTATGCCTCCGGTTTTTGTGCGTTTTCATTGTAATTCGTGAAATTATAAATAATAACCACCGTACAAAAATGATTTTCATCCGTTCCTCATACGTTTGTGTTATACGGTGTAGTGTAAGAGCGGCTGTATGAACATTTAACACAATGTTCTTTGGTTAAAAACTAAAAAACCTGCAATACGTTTGGATATATTTGGCTATTTCAATGGATTAAATGTAGCAGTCACCGTACTGTTCATGAGATAAAAAAGGAAAAATCCTTAACAAATTAATCCGATTTTAATGCAGATTTGTTATTGGATTAACCATGAAAAAGGAATATAGGACTCAACCTTTAGAGTTTTGATAACTAAGCTTTAAGGGGCAAAATGGTGCCAAAATTGCAAATGTGCAGATCGCCTAAAATTTTTATTTTTATCGGATGTCAACTTTTTTTTCTTTTGATTCGTCTTGCAGTAATGTTTTAGTGTTATATCACCAGATGTGGTGTAGCTCTTACCGTTTTTTCGGGCTATAAGGGGTCAATAGAGGCCGATATTGTTATTTTTCAAAATATGTAATATCTTCATTTTCCCTCAGATTTCAATGGTATTTTTCTTTGGCTTTCCGTTTTGTAAGCTTTTGGACTTACCGACTTGGCTCTTACCGCCTCTAAGATCTAAGGGGTCAAATATACTAAAATTGCAATTTTTGAAATTACATATGTTAAATTTTCGTTTTTCATTGGATTTTTTTTAAATTTCGATTACTCTTGATGTAAGCTTTTAGTTGTGAGTCAACAGATTTTGCGTAGCTCTAACATTTCTGAGCTATACGGAATCAAAGGGGCTAATCTCTATGTTCTCTAGTTTGAGACAAGGTAATATGGGTTTTCTGAATCGTGTTCAAACGGAAAAAAGTTCTATTACTATACGAAAAAAAATCAATATATCAATACATCGAGAGGAATCACTAATTAATGAACTCTATTGAGCTAAAGGTGATTTATATTCAGTGTATTGTAGCGCTTCAGGTTAATTGTTTTTCTTCAATTAAAATTTAGTTGAAGAATTATCATGTAGTCACACTTCAGTTTTATAAATATGTTGTTTTTAGGTGGTATACATTTATTTCAGCAGACTAGGAATCCAGTCACTCCTTCTTACTGGTATTTGAGGCGATCGTTTATGCCTTCAATTACACGAGAGTTCCTATCTCGAAAGTCCCGTATCACTGTCACTGTGTCAAGCTTACTATATTGTAATACATGGAAAGTATTAATTCATCACATATTGTGCAATTGTTGCCAGTAATATCATCTATTTCAATGTCTAATAGAATTATAAACGCAGTAACTTCGGTATTTTGTTATTTAGATAAGCGCCTCATATTCGGACAGTAATAATTTTGCTGAAGAAGAATACACAGTTTTAACTTAATAATTTGATTTCTTTGTGTGTTCCACAGACTGTCGTAAATCAAAATATTCGGCATTTCCATTATACATACATCTAAATGAACAATTTGCCATGCATGTGTGAACAGGTCGCAGGGTAACTCTCATATATATTGTTCGGGGACGTGCGGCTGGCGGTCCAAAATCTGTACCTATAGAAATACTATGGTCATGTAATAATTCATTGTACGACTAGAAGAGAATGGGGAATTTCTGAAATTTTACACATTATTTTGTTATGGTCAAAAATTGTCTACTTCTAACAATATTTTTAATAACTGGAAGAAAACAGCCCAAATTAATACCGGATGCGTTGAAAATAGGCCCAAATTAATGTAAAAAAGGAAAATAATAGCATCAAATAAATACTAGAATTTGTAAAATAAGCACCCAAATTTGCCGCTCGTCCCCGTATACCAATATATAGGAAGTTACAACCCCCACCCGGGGAAAAAGTATAACGTTTTTTTGTTTGTTTTTTTTTTTTGCGTGTGTGTTTTGTTTTGTTTTTTTTTTTTAAGTATTTCAATAATTTACCTATTACTATTAAATGCCTTTAGTTTTACATTTTGATAATACACAAGGAAAAGGGAACATGATAGAGTTCATCTTGCGAATTTTAGACCTTAAAAAGAATTGTATGGTGAATGTCAAAGATATCACATTGTGAACTATTATACTCTTTGGATCTAATAATTTGCGTCCTGAATGTACAAAAACATATCACACACCGCTCTGTCTTACAATACACGTTCAAATAGTATTATTATTTTTGGGATGCTTATATCTCTATAACCGGGAGAAAATGCGTTCCAGAATTGATGGACATTTTGTGTTTAATTTTTAGTTCACAAATGATAAATTAAAATCTAAAGAAGCTAATAGACAAATAAATTGAAATCTATATATACTGTCAAAAACTCCGTTATTGAACAATTGTAATTTTCATTGATCCTTATTGATTTTATAAAGTTAGTTTTCTTACATTTAATTGAATGACATTATATACCTTTAATAGTTAATCCCGCAACATTACATAACATTGTCGGAAAAGGACAAGATAATCCGAAATCAATCATTTTGTATTTTGCATGTCAATTTCGGCATTTAAGGCCTTTGAATGGACATTTAACTCGTAAGGGATTATATCGATTATTGTTGAAATTTATGTTTGTTGTATTTTATGTTGTTATTCTATGTTTGACTTCTGAAGTAAGAACACGTATTAAATCGTAAAATTTGTACCTCTTGGTTATGATTATTTTATCATATGTTTAGTAATAAATACAGACGTTTTGAATATGTGATACAGTGCATGACGTTCATTCCGTATTCACACTATGACGTCATACCCTTTATCGCATACCCTGTATCGCATGGCTTACCCTTTATCGCATACCCTTTATCGCATGGCTTACCCTTTATTACATACCCTTTTTTCAAAAATTTTTTTTTTCAATTTTTCTTTTTTATTAAAAAAATTTTTCGGGGGTTAAATTTTTTTTTTAAGGGGGCATTTTTTTTGGGGGGGAGGAGGGTGACAAAGATATGTGTGGGGTGAAATTGTTTTGTTGTGTGATGATCAGTTAAAAAAATCTAGTAAACTTTTTTCCTTTACATGTTAGATTTAGTCCAAAACTTCTAGACCTTTCCGCCCATTTTGAAATTTTCCTCTTCACAAAATACATGCATTTTCTCTTACCGATTTCAATTTTTGACAGTATATTGCGGATTAGTAGTCCTCTGTTTAAACATATGATAAACTGTATAATACATGGCAAAATCCGTATCACATGCCGTATCATCCCGAGTTACCAATATCAACCCTCGGGCCAGAGGCCCTCGTGCTGATATTGGTAACTCGGGATGATACGGCATGTGATACGGATTTTGCCATGTATTATTCTCTATATATCCAGAGACAAACGAATATCGTGAAACAAATAACCCTCAAATTTAACGGGTTATATTTGGGGAGACCCAACGATCTCACGGACCTCTCGCTATCTAAACGTGTGCTCTACCGATGAACTAGTTCCCGCAAAAATTCAGAAATTGGAAATGATGGATAGACCTAAAATTGAAAAATTTTCTGTGCATGATTGTGAAGATCCGAATCTATGGTTGTCACAATTTGAAATGTTAGCCGAATTTCAAGGATGGAGTGAGACGCAAGTAACAGGGGCCTTCTTTAATTTCCTGGACCACTCAGCTGCCGCTTGGTTTATGCTTTTAGACGATGAGGATAAAAAGGACAAAACTAGACTTTTTGATAAATTTCGCGAGCGTTATTGTATGTTAAAACTAGAAAAGGTTTTAAGTGGCAAGACATAGCAAATATAAAACAAGGAGACAATGAAAGTGCTAGCGACTTTATTTCGCGAATAGAAAAAGAGTGTTGCAAAGTCGGCAATGCGGAATCAATAGAAAATTTTATTTTCCGCGGACTGAAAGATGAACTTAAAATTTCCTATACAATCGGAATGACAAAAGGAGAATATTCGTACCAGGAAGCCGTTCGTGGAGCAAGACTTGCAGAACTAGCTGTAAATACGACACAGACGACAAAAGATGTGCCACAGAAGAACGACTATGTATACCAACAACCGCTGACTCCTGAAATACAAGAGGCCCACCAGTACCCGATGACTCCTGAGTTACGTAAGTGTGATTATTACTGGCAGGAATATGAATATTTACACAATGCGCACAATTTGCCCAATATAAGTACTATAAATCAAGCTAGGTCAAATAAACGTTATGTTAAACGGCTTCATCAACGAAAACCAAAAAGTAATAATTATTTTTACAAATCAAAAAGATTAAACTCAATGGACAAAAATCGGGAAATACAAAATTCTCCAAATATTTTAGATCTTTTCACATCGTCGTCTCATAATAGGGTAAACAGTAAAACCCATTGCAAAATAAATTTGCGAATAGAGAAGTCTGTTTTAGCAGCCCTTCTAGATACCGGAGCTACGGTGTCTGTCATTGATAAAAAGACGTATGACTGTTTGAATTTAGGCAAAAGGTATCCCTTAACAAAATCAAAATTATTAGGCGTTAGAGGAGTTAATGGTAATTTTATAAGAGTGCTAGGAGATGTAATATTACCAATTGAAATAGGAAAATTAACAATGTTTCAAGAATTTTGTGTCTTAGAAAATGTAAGTGCAAGTGAAATAATATTAGGAAGAGATTTTATGGACGACCAAAAGGTCAACATAAGTTTTCCTACACAAACACTTAAACTACAAAATGGAATAACAGAAGTGTTATTAAATCAACATCAAGATAGGGAAGGCTCGAACAATTTTGTTCGAGTTGTAAATAAAATAACCATTCAACCCAGACAAAGAATAATCTGTCCAATTCACATAGAAAACATAACTCAAAACAGAACCGGAATTATCGAACCCAATTTTTCGTTAATTGGCAAACATAATATTATGGGTGCTCGTTGTTTGGTACAAACACACAGAAATAATGCAATTTTTGAAATTTTAAACCCTACAAATTCTGAAATAACAATCAAACCAGAAACAATAGTAGGTAACTTTAGTGCTACCTCGGAGAGTAATATTTTAGGTGAAATGAACGAAAACATAACAACACTTTCTAGTTTATCTCATAATAAAAAATTCGAGTCTGAAATTGATTACAAACAAATAGCTCTGGATATAGGTATAGATTTGTCAAATTCCGACTTATCAGAAACTCAAAAGTCTCAATTATTGACTCTGTTGGGGAAATATAGATCCGCATTTGCCAAAGATTTGTCTGAACTCGGAAGAACAAGTACAGGTATTGGCTAGTATATCATAGACACCGGAAACGCAAATCCTATCCGTCAATATCCATACAGAGCTACTCCAAAAATGAAGGAAGAAATCAGTAGACAGATCGATGATATGGAGGAACGTGGAATTATACGGAAGAGCATATCACCATGGGCCAGTCCAGTTGTGATGATTAAAAAGGCCAATGGAGAATACAGATTTGCAGTCGACTACAGAAAATTAAATTCTGTGACAAAAACTTTCACACTGCCACTTCCCCATATGTCCGATGTATTGGATACTCTAGGTGGATCCAAATCCCAAGTATTTTCGGTATGTGATATGAGACAAGGATTCTGGAATCTGGAACTAGACGAAGCGTCAAAAGAAAAGACAGCCCTTATTTGCCATCGAGGACAATACGAGTTCAACAGACTACCATTTGGACTCGCTAATTCTCCAGCAACGTTCAACATGGTGATGAATGAAGTGATAAGAGATCTAAACTGGAAGTGTGCGTTTGTTTATGTAGACGATATCCTGGTATACAGTAAGAATTTCGAAGAACACCAGAAACATTTGGCAGCCCTATTTGAAAAACTAATTGAAGCAAATTTGAAATTAAAACCATCAAAATGTCAATTTGCGTGCAAAGAAGTAAAATATTTAGGCCATATCATATCATTAAATGGAATTGCAGTTGATTCGGACAAAACAGCAGCTATTCACTCCGCAAAAGCACCGAAGAACTTTAAAGAACTACGCATGTATTTAGGACTCACCAATTATTTTATGAAATTTATACACAATTATGCAAAAATCGCCACACCTGTACATCAACTTCTCGAAAAGGACAAATCGTTTGAATGGACCAAAGATTGTCAGATAGCAATGGATACTTTGAAAGAAAGACTGACCACGCCACCAATTCTCGTGTTCCCAGATTTTGACAAAGAATTCATACTACACACGGATGCTAGTGGTACTGCGGTTGGATTTTGGCTAGCCCAGTATGACAAGAACAATAGGCTACAAGTTATTGCGTATGGTGGCCGCATGTTAAGAAAACCAGAACAAAAATGGGACGTTAAGGACAGCGAATGTTTGGCGCTAGTAGTTGCAATTAAACAGTTTCACGTCTATTTAGCTAACCGGAAATTCCACGTCTATACTGACCACATCGCATTGCAGTATCTCCATCGCATCAAAGAATCAACAGGGCGACTAGCTAGATGGTCAATATTTTTACAAGCTTATGAATAAACCAGGGAAAGACAATGTGTGTGCAGACTTTTTATCCAGAATAGAATACCCAGAACCACGAGGTCATCAACACCCAAGCATATGTATAGCTGAAACTTCAAGTCTAACTCACCAGCAGCCCGTAACTACTAAAACAACGGACAACCAACATCCAAATACAGTTTCAATCAAGCAAAATACTCAATTCGAAACAGAAAACACCAGCATCTCAGCAATTCAAGAAGTCATCAATGCCGAAACAGAATACCAGAAACTCGATCCACTCAGTCATATATTGCAAACAACCACCATTACCACAGGGAAAGTTAAAACAGCACAGAGAGAGGAAAACGATATTAGACAACTTTGCGACTACATAGAAAATGATATTTTACCCGAAGATAGGAAGACTGCAGATCTTGTCATTCGAGAATCCAATCACTATGTTATATCCGATGGCATTCTATATCACCACTACTATCCAAGAGGAAAGGGACATATGTCTGACAGGGTTATCAAACAGCTAGTGGTCCCAAAGTCGTTACGACATGATGTACTACTGTCATATCACGATGCGATTATTGCAGCTCATCCGGGTTTCGAAAGGACATACAGCAACATTAGAATGAAATTCTTCTGGAAACGAATGTACACAGATATCGAACAGTACGCTAAAACATGCATTGAATGCCAACAAAGTAAGACCAATCCGCATGCGAAGAAAGCACCACTTCAACCACTTCCGGCCAAAGGCGTATTCGAACGTTTGCAGATGGACATTCTATGTAATCTCCCAAAGTCTGAAGAAGGTTACAATCAAATATTACTAGTCGTATGCCCATTTTCAAAATGGTGTGAAGCTTTGCCGATGAAAACGGGAGGTGCACCAGAAATAGCCAACATCTTATTCAATGAAATAATATGTAGATATGGTCCTTGCAGAGAAATCTTAACAGACAGAGGCCAATGTTTTATGAGCAATTTGATCAAAGAAATATGTAAACTTTTCCAAATAACAAAACTCAACACTTCGTCCTATAACCCGCAAAGTAATGCAGCAACAGAAAGAATGAACCGTACTATCGCTTCTTCTCTGCAAGCTTACTGCAATGGTAACCAGAGGACATGGCCAGCATATCTTCAGAGCATTATGATGGCATACCGAAATTCAGTAGCAACAGAATCCACTCAATACAGTCCGTATTACCTTGTTTTTGGACGAGAACCTCGTAACCCAATTGATATAGCTCTGATTCCAGAATCAACTGCAAAGTTAGGAAAAGATGCCGAGTCAACATTTAACCACTTAGTGGACAAGCTCACCATCGCTAGAAAGATAGCCAAGTCAAATATTGAAGCTGCACAAAACAAATACAAAACTCAACACGACAAGAATGTAGATGAACCTAAATTCAAAGTATGGCTGTATTGTACACGTACTCCGGTTGGCCTATCATCTAAATTACAAAGAAAGTGGACGGGACCGTACTACATCGTTGAATACATAGGCGATTACACTTATAAGTTACGCCGTTCTGTAGATCATAAAGAATTAAAGGCACCCGTCCATGCAAACAGGTTGAAGATGTTTCACGACCCGAAAGATCGGCCAACCAATCCACCAGAAAACGTCAATGATGATGATATTGAACCAACAGACAATGACATGGAAATGCCTGAAATTCTCGACAGAGTCAATAAAACAATTTTAAAACGCGAAAATAATAAAACAAATAATAATAAAGCACCTAAAATGTCCAAAAACCAAAATGACAACCCTACTCAAAATGGAAATAAAAATGACAATAAAACTGCAATACCTCAAAATAAAACCAAGCAAGTAAAACGCGACGCAGACAAAAACTATGAAGTTGAACAAATTCTTAAATATAGGACTAGAAAAAATAAAAAGGAGTATTTCATAAAATGGAAAGGTTACGATAAATCAGAAAATTCGTGGGAACCTTCCCGCAATATACCCAATGATCTTATACGACAATTTTATGCAAACAAACATATAAAGAGAAAGACACGGCGCCGTTAGGCCCAATTAAGTCATTGTAAATATAGCCTGGCCAAGCAAGTCTCGCCGAGTCTGATCAACTTAGCGAGACACTGTACTTCTCTTCTCTTTATATAATGTGTAGTATTTTCGTATACAAAAATGCACTGCACCATGTTAAACCTGTTTTTGCTTCTCATAAAACAACACTCACAACATACATTTGCATACAATTACATATGTCAGAACTATTAACGTCACGGAGAATGAGAGATTTTATATCAAATAAAGTAAATGAATTGTCGTATATGCCTACTGCAGAACAATATGTGCTGATATGTATTTTATACTTCATGCCCCCAACCAAATCTAGACACAAGCAATTCAGACACTTCATAAAAGTAAAACAAATTTTTAAGCCCTTTTTTCTGTGGAAAAACATATATGTCAGGATCCCAATGTCGTATTTTTGGGCCCAGTGTTTAGGCACAAGTTTTCGGGTCGTAACTTGGACTGGAGGATTGACATTTTATGTATTATATTTTGTTCTTTTCACTCTAGTAACTGCTATTTTACTATTTTGCGTGTCAAATTTAAGGTTAAACAATGGTTTTAGCTATTAGTTTTATCAGAAGTAATATTTGTCTTAAATGAAATGAATGAATTGTGGACTCATCACCCAGAGTTTATCCATTTTTAGATTATCCTTGATAAAGAGAGTGATGCCTCGTTATTGAGGATAAGTAAAATATATATTTTTACACTTACAAAAAAAAAACTTTTGCTTTTGGTTAAACCATTGTTGAGCCAAATCCGTTTTATTATAATAATTTTTTTTTTGCAAATTTATGCCCATCGGGGACAAGCAAATAAATTAAATGTTATATCAAAATCGCATTTCTTTTCTACAAAAAAAAACATTAATTTTACCTTTCTGTTTTTCAAGTTTTATTTTTTATAATAAATTCGCAATAAATGCGAGATATTTTACAAGTATGTTTTAATATTTTGTCCCAAGATTTCAATAACAGTAGAAGTTGTCTATTTCAGTTTGTCCATAAACAACGTACAACTTTGTCTACACTAAACTGAATCCGTATATTTTTTTTAGTACATAAACTTTATTTTATTGTTGTTTTGTTGTCCATGTTCCTATAAAACCCTGTTTTTGTGACCATTTATATGTAAAACATGTTTATTTTACATAAAAAAAAATGAAGAAAAGTTCAAGAGTTAGCCCTCCAATTCTTGAATATATTTTGAACTCCATTCTACTCGATTTTATAGAATTTTACGTCCAGAGTTACGAAGTATGATTACTTACTTAATGTCCCATTTTATTTTATACCTTACATGTGAATTTTTTTTAAATTAGAGTGCGCTTTGTGTAAAGGTTCATATTGCTGTCTGTAGATCACAATTATCGTAACTATGGCAACAACTACCGATGCGTATGATGTACCAGAGACTTTTGCCAATAATATATATTATTCATGCATGTGATCAAGTGCTCGGGACGATCACTTTGGCGGACAATGGGAGAATATAACCGGGAGAAAATGCGTTCCAGAATTGATGGACATTTTGTGTTTAATTTTTAGTTCACAAATGATAAATTGAAATCTAAAGAAGCTAATAGACAAATAAATTGAAATCTATATATACTGTCAAAAACTCCGTTATTGAACAATTGTAATTTTCATTGATCCTTATTGATTTTATAAAGTTAGTTTTCTTACATTTAATTGAATGACATTATATACCTTTAATAGTTAATCCCGCAACATTACATAACATTGTCGGAAAAGGACAAGATAATCCGAAATCAATCATTTTGTATTTAGCATGTTAATTTCGGCATTTAAGGCCTTTGAATGGACATTTAACTCGTAAGGGATTATATCGATTATTGTTGAAATTTATGTTTGTTGTATTTTATGTTGTTATTCTATGTTTGACTTCTGAAGTAAGAACACGTATTAAATCGTAAAATTTGTACCTCTTGGTTATGATTATTATATCCAGAGACAAATGAATATCGTGAAACAAATAACCCTCAAATTTAACGGATTATATCTCGAAGAAAGTCTAGGTGTGATGTATCTAATCTTTATTTGGAATAAACATGAAATAATTAGTTGAATAGTGTACCCAGGAGCATTCGCCCTGAATCAAACAGTTGGCAGTGGAATACTAAAGAAGCAAATTTAATTAAATAATTATAATCCTAATGCGTCTGAGGACATTGAAAATTGGGAAACATAGAACTGAAGGACAGAGACAAGACAAAATTCAAAAAGAGTGCAAAAATTTATACATATGAAGTCAGTTGATTATCAGTGAACAAATCATATCCCACGATATGTTCTAGCATATTCATGATTATGACCTCAACAGAAAGAAGCTTTTATTATTTGAGCAAAAGACTCTCAAGAATCTGTATCTCTCACCTGGACCATGGCAAATACATTTAGTTAGAATAAAGTTCTTTGTTTAAGGGTCTCATTTTTGTATACAGAAACCTTTGTCATATGGCGCTATTTCCGAACTGTCTACAATTTTATCAGCACTTAATAAGAAGCATTCATGTTGTGTTCAATTTAAAACTAGTTCTTTAGAAGATAATAACTATTTTCCCTACTGTCTACAATCTTTATCAGCACTTAATAAGAAACATTTATTCTATGTTCAGTTTAAAACTAATCAGCAGTTCTCTAGAACATGAACTTTGTATGCATTTCCCATAGGTTTCAATGTTAAACTAAGATTTGCCGCTGCCGTCATGTTGCATGACGGATCAACAGAGCACCTCATTACTAATAATCATACTGTGTTTGGTTCAAATCCAATCTGTACTTCTCTAAATCTGTGTGTGCATTTTCTCTTAGGGTAAAAATGTAAAATTAAGTTTCACCTCTGGCGGTCATGTTGGATAACAGATCGGCACTAAAGTAACAACACTTGCACTGAACCTCATAAGATCATTCATGCCATGTTTAGTGTTAATTCATTTATCGACACTCCAAAAGATTTTCAAATGCATTTCGCATCGGGTCCAATGTTGCAAAGTTAGACCCTGCAAGCGAACATGTTGAATGTCAGATCGGCACAAAAGTATTAAAAATCTAAATGGCACCAGGTTGCACAAGCCAAGTTGCAACCTCAAATATTATGTGACCAAGTTAATGTGAAGACCCGAATATTTCTAAATTTTTTTTTTCTTTCCCACCTAATATCCAAAATTCTAAGAATTAAAGAAGGTATATTTTCAGTTTCATGTCTTGACATTTCAATATATAAATATGTTTTCGGTCACTGTGACATTCACTGACCTTGACCTTTGACCTACTTTCTCCAAAATCAATAGGGTTCCTCCCCTCCTGGTATTCAACTATATATCCTAGTTTCATTTCAATTGGATGTAGACTTATTGAGTTATCATCCAGGAACCAAATTTCTCTGAAATTTTCAGTCTATTTTTGGTAACTGTGACCTTGACCTTTGACCTACTTTCTCCAAAATCATTAGGTTCCTCCCTTCCTGGTACCCAACAATATATCTAAGTTTCATTAACGTTTTGATCTATCAACCGGAAACCAAATTTTTCTAAATTTTTCAGTATATTTTCGGTCATTTGGACCTTGACCTTGAACTACTTTCTCCAAAATCAATAGGGTTCCTCCCCTCCTGGTATCCAACAACATATCCAAGTTTCATTTCAATTAGATGTAAACTTTTTGAGATAGAATCCGGAAACCAATTTTTCCTGCAATTTTTAGTCTAATTTCGGTCACTGTGACCTTTGACATACTTTCTCCAAAATCAATAGGGTTCCTCCCCTCCTGGTATCCAACAATATATTCAAGTTTCATTGAAATTAGATGTAAACTTTTTGAGTTATCATCCGGAAACTAATGTTTGACGCCAGCCCGCACGCACGCACGCACGCCTGCTCGCACGCACGCAAGCACGCCTGCCCCGCCCACCCGCAACACCAAACCAATAGCCGAGTTCAACTTCGTAAATTGATCAGCACCTCATGACCATCATTCAGGCCAACTTTGATTTCAAATCCATTTAGCAATTCTCTAGCAGATCTTTGTATACATTTCCCCATAGGTCCAATGTAAAACTAAGTTCACTGCTGGCGGCCATGTTAGATGACAGATCTGCACCAAAGTGACAACACTTGATCAGCATCTCGTTGGCATTATTCAAGCCAAGTTTGGTTCAAATCCATTCAGTGTTTCTCTAAAAAATTTTTCTATGCATTTCCGATAGGGTCCAATGTTAAATTAAGTTCACTGTTGGTGGCCATGTTGGATTACGGATCTGTAATAACAATTGGTCAGCATCTCATATGCATTATTCATGCTATGTTTGATTGAAATGCAATCAGCAGATCTTTAGAAGAAGATCTTTGTATGCATTTCCCCTAAGGGTCCAATGTAAAAACTTAGTTTCGATGTTTGCGGCCATGTTGGATGGTCGATCAGTAACAATACTTGGTCAGAACTTCATTCATGCTATTTTTGCACATAACCCATTCAGCGGTTCTCTAGAAGATGATCTTTGTATAAATTTCCACATAGGGTCTAATGTTTAACTAAGTTTCGCTACTGGCGGCCATGTCGAGGTACGGATCAGCACCAAAATTACAACATTCTGTCAGCACCTCATAAGCATAATTCATTCCAACTTTGGTTTAAATCCATTTGGTGGTTCTCTAGAAGATCTTGGTATGCATTTTCCATAGTGTCCAATGTTTAACTAAGTTTTGCCGCTGGCAGCCATGCCGGATGACGAATCGGCACCAAAAGTAACATCACTTGGTCAGCATGGGCATCAGTAAAGCCAACTTTTGTTTCCATCCATTTAGCGGATCTGTAGAAGATCTTTGTATGCATTTCCCATAGGGTCTAATGTTGAACTAAGATTTGTCGCTGGCGGCCATGTTGGATGACGGATCAGCACCAAAGTAATATCACTTGGTCAGCACCTCATAAGCATCATTCATGAAAAGTTTGGTTCAAATCCATTCGGTGGTTCTCAAGAAGCAAAAGTTTACGACGGACGCCAAACGACAGAAGCTGGACGTTAAGGGACCGACCATTTAACTTGAAAAGGGGGGGGGCTATGGTTTTTTCTAAAAAAAATATTCTGGATCTGATTTTATGTGAAAAAAATATTTTTGCTGCCAAAATGATGAAAAAAAAATTTCTGACGGAGGCTTTCTACCCAAAAAAAAATAATGTTCACTTTGAAAAAAAATATTTTGTTGATACACGTGAAAAAAATAAATAAATTGTTTCACGCGAAGCGCGAAAAAAATTTTCTGTCCAGAAAAAAAACATTACCCCCCTCCTTTTCAGGTTAAATGATCGGTCCCTAAGTGATGACAAAAGCTCAACAGTATCTCCTAAATTTTGGTATGTTGTAGAAATTCGATGGGACATTTCAGAACATGGAGTGTATATTTCGCAGTTGGTTCGTTATCAAAGAGGTTGTAGTTCACACAGCTACTTTGAAAAGAGCAACACCACTGTCCGATATACTTCTAAGTCAGGGATATGCACCTAGTCCGTGGGCTGGAAACACTTTCCTTGCATTNCAACACACACTTCCGAACCATACCGATTTTTTTCAGTCCTTCTATGTCCACTCTTCAAAATAAAACATGTTAACACGAACATAACCTGCACGCATAGACAGTATAGGGCCACTTTTATAGTACAACATGAAAAATTCTTGTATTTTCGTTTTAACCTAAGTTTAATCTTTTTAGCCCCATAATTTTTAAACGATAAGTAATATGTACTCAAATTTGGTACCAAATAAAGCTAATTTAATATCCTTTATAATGAACACAAGTTTAGGCATTTTACAGCCTTTTTATGATCCGGGGATGCAAAAAATGTACCCCTCCCCTGCAAAAAAAATGCGAAAATGACGATTTTAGACTGTCAATTACTTTCAGATAAACAACCATCGTCATTTTATCTAGTTTTTATGCTTAACCTATCAGGTGTGATACAATGTTGGAAAATAAAACTATTAAGGTCCATAAAATTTTGATTTTCGTTATAAAAGTTTTGAAAAATAGAAATTTTCGGAATTTTAGATTTTTTCACAATTTCGACTTTCTGACTTTAGCATCGTAAAATCTGAATATATATGTAATAATGGCTGATTTAACCATGATTTATGATTTATTAGCAACAAATTGTGCACACACATTTTAGTTTCAGACATATTTAAGGTTCAGAAATGTCTAAATTAGCACCCCTCCCCTTAAAAATTAAGGGAAAATTTGAAAATGATTAAAAATAATGTTTAATAGGAATTATAGTGTTTATTTCACTTAAGCTGATATGCAGAAGATCATTAACGTAGATTTAAACTTTTTAAGAGGTCTCTTTTAGACTATTTCGCCCGAAATTGTATGCAAAATGGGAATTTTCCGGTTTTTAGAATTTCTGCTGTTGAGACTTTGAGATGCAAATACTTCATGCAATTGATATGTAACTTGAAAATGTTGATTAAATATCGTTTTATTGTATCTTAGCAATTACAAAGTATGCTTTTATACATTTTCGACAACTATAGTCTCATAAATTACAAACGTATTACCCCTTACCACACATATTCAACACAATTTATTTCATTTTATTCAGCTTGAAGAGCTTAAACATTGTTTAAAGGTTCAATGACATACCATTTTCAAACACTCAAATACACAGAGACTGACATATATCACAAATAAGAACATGTGCATGGTTTATTGGCAGTTATACAACAATTAAAATTGGATTTCGAAATATTCTGAAATGCTTGAAATTCCCATTGTTCACGAAAATATTCAATTTTACCCACATTTTGGTGTTAAAATTACATATTACGATTCATCAAATACATCTTTTGCAAAGAAAGTAAAATATTAGTATGCTATATTCATATATATTTAAAGACATACATATTTTGGGGACTTTTAAGTTTAATTTTGTTGGGGTAGGGATAAGGTATTGGTATTTAGAGTCACATTGAACACTCCTTGTTTTTCCAAGCAATAATTTTAAGATAACATATGTATCGGTTAAAACAATAAATTGGGATATCTGTCGATAAATCTTTCAGATTTGGCACATATAACGATTTAAAAGTGAATTTTGGGCGCAAAATCTGCGTTGCATATATCAAGGTTGCATGAATTCTATAGTGATTTGGTATTTTAAACCCAACTTGTCTGCTTAAACTCAATACTTTGTCCAAAATTGATGAAAAATGGGAATCTTTAGCATTTCAATACCAAATCACGATAGAATTCATGCAACCTTGATATATGCAACGCAGATTTTGCGTGTGGTGGTTATTTTTATCCCAACATAGACAAAAAATTGATAATTTTTGGGAAAATTTGTTGGGGTAGGGGTAAGATTTTTGGTATGTAGAGTCACATTAAAAACTCCTTGTCTTTCTAAACAATGTTTTAAGACAACTAGTGTATCTCTTAGAACAATTAATTGGCATATCTGCAGTTATATTCTATAGATTTGATATATATTGCGATTTAACAGTTAACTATGGACAAATCTGAAACGTTGAAAATTCCCATTTTTCATCAAGTTTTGGAGAAACCATGTCCCTATTTTGAGGTTCCCTTCGAAGGTAAACTAAGACAGGTTTAACTGTAATTGGCATATCTGCAGACATATTCTATAGATTTGACATATATTGCGATTTAACAGTGAACTATGGACAAATCTGAAATAATGGAAATTTCAATTTTTCATGAATTTTGGGAGAAATATTGAGTTTTTGTCCACCAATGGCTGTTAAAATACCAAATCATGAGGTAATTCATGCAACATTGTCATATACAACACACATTTTACGTGTTCTGGTTATTTTCTTGCGATCATGAACAAAAAATTGACAATTTTTGGGAAAATTTGTTGGGGTAGGGGTAAGATTTTTGGTATTCAGAGTCACATTAAACACTCATTATTTTTCTAAACAATGTTTTTAGACAACTAATGTGTCGCTTGGTACAATTAATTGGCAAATCTGCAGATATATCCTCCAGATTTTGCATAAATAACGATTTTACAGTGAACTTTGGACAATTCCGAAATGTTAAAAATTCCCATTTCATCAATTTCGGGTAAAATATTGAGTTTAAGTCAACAAATGGCGGTTAAATTACCAAATCATAATGTTATTGATGAAACTTTGTGATATGCAACACACATTTTGCGTGGTCTGGTTATTTTTATGCGAAAATAGACAAAAAATTGACATTTTTAGAGTAATTTTTTTTAGGGGTAGGGGTAAGTTTTATTGATGTATGATGTTTATACCTATTTTATTTATTTGTTTACTAAAAAATAATATTAGGCAAAAGAAAGTCAAAACTTATTCAAAAACGAAATCATTCAAAGGTCCATGTATTTGGTCTATGCGAAAATGAACTTTTGGTCATTTAAAATGTGTTAACATCGTCTTAACATGTTTTATATTGAAGAAAATAGATTAAAAAGCAAAAATCAATTTTCAGAATCGGGAATTGAGATACGCTTCGGGTTCTCTAGACCATCAAACTTACGCAATTTCAATGAAAATATCAGTTTTTTTCGACAATATTTCATTGGGGTAGGGGTACGTTTAATTGCGCTATGGAACGTATTTGGCATAGAAAGTGTAAAACCTTGGATTCTTTGTAAAGCTAATATAATAAGCAATCATTTGATACCTCGTTTTCATAACTGGAAGGCATTTGATCAATATTTTGAAGAAACTGAAAGAAAAACTTGAACGAAAAACGAAAATTGGGTCTAAATATGGGCCAAATTCCACGAGTGCGTGTAGGTTATCCTCGTGTTAACATGTTTTATTTTGAAGAGGGGAGATATGCAGACTTTAAAAAAATGGGTGGGGTTCGGAAGTGGGGGGGGGGGTGCACGGGGGTTCAAAGCATTATTGGTTTTGACTTAACCCTGAGTTGACTCACTGACAGTGGGACGGATGCCATATATGGAGCAGGACATGCTAACATTTTACAGCAGCTGGCGCCAACTGGGTTTTGAGAATTAACACTGTGCACGCTTTAGCTTTGAGTGTAATATTTCTAATATTCGTTTGTTTTGTTGAAACGTCGATCTTCGGTTGTTGAATGGTCTTCTTTTGATCTTGTTTTACCTTGACTCTTGACTTTGATTAAGGCAATATACTCTTATATATGTTCTTTTGATTGCCGTCCTGTTACTTACTAACATTCGCCATAATGTCCAGTCCCCTCTTTTATATATTTGTTTGAAAACTACACATACTAGAATCCGTTGATGAGGAAGATTCTGGTCAAAATGTGTTCGTTTTAGTGGTTTCTGAAGATGTTTCGAAGGAGGACTTGGAAAGACAATTTAAATATCACAGTAACATGTGAGGTTTCTGGTGCTAATTACACGAAATGTAAGAAATATAAGTTTTACTTGATAGAAGAAAGACAAATGGAGTGTTAGTATACATGAATCTATGAGAATATTGAAAGAAATGTTGAATTCTCAAACAAAAAGAAATTCCTTGGTTTCCCTAGCTAAAATAAGGATTAAAAAAGATATTCGGGATTGACTTCATAATATAAAGAATCATCTGAGTCATCGTTATAGTCGTACAGTGCGTGTCCAAACTGATAATCAGGGCCTTCATCGTCGTCTTCGTCATAATCATTATCATCGTCATCATCATCATCATCATCATCATCATCACTGTCTTCATCGTCGCCCACCAAATCTTCATTCGTTTCGTTTGTTCGAAAATATGCCCATCTACACTGAATACAACACAAATCAATCCCATCTGAGAAAAATCTCCCCACAAACGAGTGCAAATATCCCTTTTCTCTTGGCGGCATTACAGTTTGTACGAAGCCAGCATTATTTCCAAAAGGTCCATATTCTCTTCCAAAAATACTGAAAAAGGTCATGCTATTAATTCCGTCAGGATCAATGAAGTTTCTTCTTATTGCTATCTTTGTCACAATTTCGTTTTCGTCAAGGTTAAAACATGTTCAGAAACATTTAAAACGGTATGTTTGCTCTCTACTCCATGAATGGCAACCTTTCCGCTATGATATTCCATACAGATCTTATGAATGATATCAGCATTTTCTCTCTTCCTTAAAAATACTTTGAATTTTACCGGACGATCATTCTTGTCAATGTTCTCGTCGGAGGAACAATTTTTCGTGGCACTGAATCGGCCATATTCTCTCCCTAATTTAAAAAAATTTGTTGTAATTAGAAAAGGTTCGCATTTCATCTCGTTGAATTGGTTTACACAAACAGGCTTTTCTACAATAATCCCTGTGTCTAATGACTGAATTTCACGGATGCATATAATTTCCTGGATTTTCGAACAATCTAAGACAGGGAATGACTTTATAATTGATTTCAAATCCTCCGAGTTTTCAATATCGTCGAATCTAATGTCTGAAAGAAGGTCTATAACGTCAGAAGACTCCGTGGAAGCCTTTAAACTTAGATAAGACCCTACAAACTTAAAAATGTCAACTTCTGGATTTATCACAGGTATGCCATGATCCAAGACGGTCAGATCCTTATTTTTCAACAACGTTTTTAGGTCAGGTATGGTTAGATGAAAAATGGCTTCTTCTTTAACTATGGAAAGGAAATTTTCAGAAACATGTCTGCAAATAGGATCAAGCAACAATTTTAAACTGAATCTATTCGCAAACGGAATTAAATGAACAATATCTTCATTTTCATATTCCTTAATGTTTTTTAATATAAATTGTTCACATTTTTGTGTTAGAATGTCAATTTGAAGATAATTTGCGGCCACTAATAAGTCTTGGATAGAATTTGTATTCACATTTAATTCTGCGGTATAGGCAAATTGAATGATATTTTTCAGACAATCCTCTGCGATGATACTTTCGTCTAAGGTGTATCCATGCTTCTCCTCCTTATCAACGCCATATTTGAATAAATACTTGAAATAATCAGATCTGGATGACAGTTTATGAGCCTTAACTGTGTTCCGCAATGTATGGTGACGTCACAGTATAGATCATCTTGACATGCTTGAAATAAATTCTGCGTCAGTGATTTTTGATGGTTTTCGTCTTTTATAGCCATTTCTATGTGCTACGCGCGGTGTGCTACAATGTAAAAATAAATACAAATTAATTAGGATATACTGTATTTGTCCTTAGGCTAGACAGGTAATCCATAATATTTGGGATAAGGCTGGGTTTTTGCCAAAAATATAAGTCGCGGAGCGGTAAAATTTCTCGAGCCTGAAGGCGAGGGAAATTTAGACCCAAGACTTGTATTTTTGGAAAATACCCCGACGTTCATGATATATCTGTTTAATTACACCGAATGTCTCTACCATTAAAGCGCACAGATGACTCCGGGACATATACCATGATGAAGGGGTATTTGCAAAAAAAAAAAATACATGGCTGTTAACCAATCAGAATGCAGCTTACTTACATAAGATGTAATTAAAAATAAAATTATATGTTGTAGTCCTTAAAATAGTTGAATAATCTTAGTATGTATCATTGCTGCTTTGCTGGTTGCTATAGCAACGACTAGGATTAACAATGAACGGATATGGAGTAAATGGAGTATGTTTCACTGTTCAACATTCCTTTGACATGGAGTCTAATTAAAACCTTCAACTAATTTCATCTTAATTTAAATTGTATTAAAAACTTGTCTACTTGACATATTTAAATAAACTTTTCTTTAAAATTCCAAAGAATGCATACGTTTTGCTTTGATTTTACACACAGTATACTAGGAAGTTTTATTATGTGAATTTCAAGGAATATGACATCAGATGTAGTTGGTTTATATATTTTCATATTTTATGAAATGTAATTAATTTGAAACCACACATTCATAACCCGTTATTTTCAAACTTATATCACAACGTTATATATCAGATTTATTACTTATTGTCCCCAAATAGATAAAAAAACAGAAACAAAAACAAAACTAAACAAACAAAAACAAAATAAAAATGATGAAAATAAATAATGATATTAAATAAATAAATAAAAACAAATACAAAAACAAGAAGCAAACAAACATAAAGAAGAAAAAAAACAAAAACAAAAAACAAAACACTGTTCTCAGATGAGTGAGTAACGATTCACGCACAGCGATAGAATACACATCAACCGCATGGAGATGAAAAAAAAACGATGGGAGAAATTAAAAGGATCTACAATATACCGAGAGAAAAAATAACCCCTGACTGGTAGAGATTTCACAAGAGACTTTAATGAAATAAAAGGGACAACAGGAAACACAAGACCGGTTACGGCAGAGCCCATATTGCTCATCTGGCTACTGATTTCATTCATGCTTTTTAGAAAAAATGAAACACCCTAGTGATCCATGATACGGTTTTAAAATATTGTAGTTTTTTCTAAGGTCCAATCTTGGATGCATGATCTTCATAGTAAATGAACGCCAACTAGCGGTGAGACGACACCATAGGTAAAAAGATGTCGCGAATGTGTGGCGATTTTTTAGCGTTACCTTCGGTTTTTATTTGGTTCTTTACCTGTTTTCTTTGAAAAACTTTATTTCAAGTTATCCAAAATATATGACTAGAACGCGGTTTGATTCTTCCTATTTGGTAGGTCCATACTTTGTGGAAATGATCATGTTCAGTAAACACATTTTCCCTCCCCTTAAGGCGGTGGGGCATGAATTTTTACCCTTGTCCGTCCGTACCTATGTCCGAAAATTTTCGTCATTGATTTCTCGGCTTGTGTATGCAGTAATATTCGTATTTTACTGGCGCAATATAATATGTACAGACCGTGTATATATCATATTAGGTTACAAACAGACCTTATTTGTAGAGACTTTGTCCAGGGTACGTTTACTCCATATCCCTTCATTTCTTATCGTGCAATGTTTATATCCATTAGATAGAACAGTTGATTGCCAAATAGTGAAGAATTGTTAAAAATCAATGCTTCCACTGTCACGCCGATGACTCTGTATTTTCTTATGTATACACAAGGTAAGCACCTGTCATCTTTTTCATCAATCAACTTTTTGGAATTACTAGAGGTAGAATAAAATGAAATTGACATTAAAGTATTATCAAACCGGTATTTAATGAACCCAAGATATATTAAACACAGACGTCATATATCAAACCTGACATTTATAAATAACTAAAACGTAAAAAGGTAACGTTTACATTTATTTTACGCTTCAGCGATTCCACTTCAATATTTTCGTTATGGTCTGTTGCTCAACAAATATTCAATGACCAATTAGTAGATAGTTATCAAATATAACAGTCACCTGTAATAGAACTACCTGATTCAGTCATGATTCAGTGACCCTGGATTAGATTCAATGCCGCTTTAGGGTAGGTTATTGTAATAAATAAGTTGATGTCATTTTCACTGGAGTCCAAGTGCGTATCGAGAATTTCCTTATTTACGTGAATGGCATTTAATTTCTATAGATGCGACTCGATTAAGTGCCTTATTGGCGTCAATATGCACCTTTTTGCAGTCAATTTGTTATTAACGCCAATTAGGCACTTAAAAAGGAAATTCTCGATACGCACTTCGACCCCAGTGATTTTGTAGATTAAAACAACATAAACATGTTATTCTATTATATGATAAAGGGCTACGCCAAGCGCAGCATGTCGACCACTGAAATTCATAATGGTGTAATTTAAATAAATCAGGACACAGTATTGATTTGATGGACACAAAAAGGAACTTGACACATTATTTAGATTGGGGTAAACCAGTGAAAAAAATAATCATTTTGAGTCCTTACTGATCGGAATTGGTAAGAGTTAGGCAAGATCTTTAAACTAACGTCAGAGAAATCCAAAGAAAAAAAATCCCACTGAATCCAATGAAAATAAAAATTGAAGGTAATTTCAAAATTCAATTTCGGTTAAAATATACGACAAATCTGTTTAAATACTACTTAAACCCAACATTAAGTGGAATGTATAGAAAACAGTCTGATTGAAATCCGATGGAAAACAAGTGCTGTTACCGAATGGCAACCAGTTATACCCCTCGCTCGCTGAGCACTAAATAAATACAGTTAGGTTTGTTCAATTTGATGTTTGGCCCAATTTTCAAAAAAAAAAAAAAATCAAAGTCATGTTATTAAAATTAACACTTAAAGTGTACTCCATAAATCATGAAATATGAAGTGAATTTTACCTATATAATACGCTTGAGTGGATTTCCTTTTTAATTTTGCGTTTATGTCAATTTCTCATCAACTAAAAATACATCACTGTAATGTTTCATCAACAAGCTTTGCCTTATTCATTGACAACTACACTTAGGATATTTTACGCATGAGTGACTTTGGGTAATTTTGTGTTTAAGAAATATCCTTAACAACTTCACAAATCACATTGATGAGTAATACATAAGGTAAAACCTTATTTTTAATACCTTTATTTTACGCTTCAGTAATTTCATCCAAACATTTTCGTTAAGGTGTGTTACTCAACTCAGTGATCTCGTATAAAATTTTATTCTGTTTTTTTAAGAACCTATAAATAGGTAAGTGAGATATACTAGTAACTTAACACCGAACTTAGTATCAGCGTATGGTCGTTTTGACAATTTATGTCTCTTCAGTGCAGTTAAATCTTAACATTTGGAAGACCAAAATATAAAAGATGTTGAAAAACTGAAAGAGAGCAAGTAACCAATATAATTTAAAGAAGATCTTTGAATGTGTTTTCCCATAGGGTTCATTGTTAAAACTGTGTCCCCCTCTGACGGCCATGTTGATTGTAGCGCAATCCTGAAAAAAACCCCTTTTTTGTAAGGGACAACCCAAAGACTATTGTGGCCAATTTTGGTACCAATTGAAATCTTTGAAAATGTTTTCCCATAGGGTCCAATGTTAAAACTTTGTTCCCCTCTGGCAGCCATCTTGGAAATTGCGCGGACCTAAAAACACCCTTTTTGTAAGGAATCACCCAAGGACTATTGTTGCTGAGTTTGGTTCTAATTGGCTCAGTAGTTTCAGAGAAGATCTTTGAAAGTGTTTTCCCATCGGCTCCAATGTTGAACTATATTTCCCGCTGGCGGCCATCTTGGAATTCGCGCAGACCTTAATAACACTTTTTTGTAAGGGATCACCCAAGGACTATTGTGGCCAAGTTTGGTTCCAATTGGACCAGTAGTTACAGAGGAGAAGATCTTTGAATGTGTTTTCACATAGGGTCCAATGTTAAAACTATGTCCCCCGCTGGAGGCCATGTTGAATGTAGTGCGATCCTGAAAAACACCTTTTTTTGTAAGGGACCACACAAAAACTATTGTGGCAAAGTTTGGTCCCAATTGGCTCAGTAGTTTCATAGGGTCCAATGTTAAAACTATGTTTCCCGCTGGCGGCCATCTTGGAAATCGGGCTGACCTAAAAACACCTTTTTTGTAAGGGACCACCCAAGGACTATTGTGGCCAAGTTCGGTTCAAATTGGCTCAGTAGTTTCAGAGAAGATCTTTGAAAGTGTTTTCCCATAGGGTCCAATGTTAAAACTATGTTTCCCGCTGGCGGCCATCTTGGAAATCGGGC
>MJUU01004289.1:4029-14889 GCA_002080025.1 Modiolus philippinarum
ATGCAGGTTTCCATAAATGGACCTTCAGTTGAAGAAGCAGACAAACTAATCAGTGAATGTGTTGCAGCTTGGTACCAATGCAAATCTCGAAGGAAAACACATTCGGAAACAAAAACAACCACCAAGATTCAAATCAACAATAGCGAACCTAAAGTCTTGACTGCTGATGCAAGCACCCAGGCTGAAATTGACGTGGAAGACATAGAGGATGATGTGTCTGAGATCCGAGAAAAGATGAACAGTATTTTATCCATGTTAAAATTGCCAGAATTCAAGGAAAATGAAGAATCAAATGACAGAGACAGTGATTGGGAAAATGAAGATGAATATGACTTTGAATAGACAATATATCTTGACTAGTTCTAAAATTTATTCAAAAACATAAAACAAATATTGAGTTCAAGTTACTTCAGCAAAATATCATGAGGTCATTAACAAATTGTGAGGATGACTGAGTCAACAAAACACAAAGCAATGAAAATCAATTGGATATGGATAAATGTACATCAGACAAAATCCTTTATTACACCTGCCTGATTTGAGCGACACTTTTATTGTCATTCTTCATCTTGAAGTCACCATGTATTGTTCATTTCTATACATGCAAAACTGAAACTCTCTTCACATTTCTCTCATTTCATTTTAGTCAGTGGAGGTTTACATTTTTGGCCATGACGTTCTTAAGTGAATTGATGGTCTGTTGTTAAATTTTTCCTTCATTGTTGATGTTTCCTGATATCTTTCCTTCTTCAAATTACAATTGCTAACACGGGATGACAGTAAATTCTCACAATGATCCAGAATAGAAAACTATTCTTGTATGGGAAACCAATCTAGGGAGGAAATACTATCATATAGGATATACCATGGATAATCTTATTGCAGAAGATCCAGCAATAAAAGAAGGGTTAACATTTCTGCGTAAATCTTGAAAATATACAGATAAAATCATAATGAGTTACCCTGAAAAAAGTAAGACAAAGTATGGATGTGTAAAATTTTACTTTATTTATTAACTTTACCCCCACAAAAGTATGATTTTGAAAGTTGAAATTAACTGCCAGGAGAGTGTCAGAATGCAGGATTTGACTTCATTTACTCCAGAGCTTCTGGGGCCTTGAGCGGCCCCAGACCCTCGGCCGTAACAGGCGCGGAGCTTCCCTCGACGCACGATCGGCTTTGCCGACAGCTTTATCAATAGCCGCTTCAAATTTAAAATTCACCTGTTCAAAAACATTTTAATGAAAACCCTGTACTAAATATGAACACCCTACAACTAAAAGCCTACCTACTATAGGCAAGGTTAAAGTTTTTCAAAAATTGCCCTCATGGCAAGGTCAAGGTCAAAATGTCTACAAATATGGTACCACTAGAAAGCACTCATCATAACGAAGTTACATAACAAATATAAACAACCTACTGCTAAAAGCCTACCTTCTATAGGCAAGGTCAAAGTTGCCCTCAGGGCATGGTCAAGGTCAAAATGTCTACAAGAATTGGTACCAAAAGAAAGCTTTCATCATAAGGAAGTTACATACCAAATATGAACACCCTACCACTAAAAGCCTACCTTCTAGAGGTAAGGTTAAAGTTTTTTAAAAATTGCCCTAAGGGCAAGGTCAAGGTCAAAATGTCTACAAGTATAGTACCAAAAGAAAGCTCTCATCACAAGGAAGTCACATACCAAATATCAACATCCTAGCTATTCAGGTCTCAATTCCACAAGCCAGATTAAAGTTTTGCTGACGCCAACACCGGCGGTATGACAATAGCTCTCCGGACATTCGTCCCGGCGAGCTAAAAATTATCATAATGTAAAATAAGTAAAGATTATAAAAATATTTTTGCCAAAAATTGTAAAAATTTGTACAAAAACACCTTCTTTGCTCTTGATTATGTAACAAATAATTGTTTTTAATTAAGTGATAGCAGGAAATTTCTGTAAAACTTAAAAGAGACAAGAGGCTCTCAAGAGCCTGTATCGCTCACCTGGACCATGGCTGACATAGATAAAAGGCATTTCCAATAGGAAAAACAAAACATAAAATTTAGCAGAATACTTTTTTTTTTCTCTAAAATTACAGTATTCTTAATTGGTTTCCATGGCAACTGAAAGATCCACCATCCATTACAACCCATAACAGAACACCATTCAAAAAAAAATTTGGGCAGGGGTTCCCCTTATAATCAAAGTAATACATATTGCTGAAATTAAAACATTCAGACCATATTTCATATAAAAATTCAAAAATTTGGGCAGAGGTTTCCCTTAAAATCAATAGGGCCAATGTAAAAACTATGTTCCAGATGGTGGCCATCTTGGATGAGTTATGGACCTACCAGATACATTTTTGGATGGGACCACCTAAGAACAATTGTGGCTTAGTTTGGTTATAATTGAACTAGTATTTTCTGAGAAGAAGATCGTTGAATGTATTTTCCAAAGGGTCCAATTTTAAAACTATGTTTCCGCTGGCGGCCATCTTGGATATAGCACGAACCCAAAAAACTCTATTTTTGTAAGGGAGCACCCATTGACTATTGTGACCAAGTTTGGTGCCAATTGGCTTAATAGATTCAGAGAAGATGATCTTTGAATGTGTTTTCCCATAGGGTCCAATGTTAAAACTATGTTTCCCGCTGGTGGCCATCTTGGATATCGTGTGGACCTGAAAAACACCTTTTTTGTAAGGGACCACCAAAGGACTATTGTGGCCAAGTTTGGTGCCACTTGGCTTAGTAGTTGCAGAGAAGAAGATCTTTGAATGTGTTTTCCCATAGGGTCCAATTTTAAAACTAGGTTTCCCGCTGGCGGCCATCTTGGATATTGCACAGACTTGAAAAACACCTTTTTTGTAAGGGACCACCAAAAGACTATTGTGGCCAAGTTTAGTGTCAATTGGCTCAGCAGTTTCAGAGAAGAAGATCTTTGATTGTGTTTTCCCATAGGGTCCAATGTTAAAACTATGTTTCCCGCTGACCGCCATCTTGGATATCGTACAGACTTGAAAAATACCTTTTTTATAAGGGACCACCAAAGGACTATTGTGGCCAAGTTTGGTGCCAATTGGCTCAGCAGTTTCAGAGAAGAAGATCTTTGATTGTTTTTCCCATAGGGTCCAATGTTAAAACTATGTTGCCCACTGGTGGCCATCTTGGATATAGCGCAGACCTGAAAAACACCTTTTTTGCAGGGGACCACCTAGGGACTATTGTGGCCAAGTTTGGTTGCAATTGGCCCAGTAGTTTCAGAGGAGAAGATCTTTGAATGAACAGTTTATGCCGGACGGACGACGGACGGACGGACGGATGGACAGACGAAGGACGCAAAGTGATGGCAAAAGCCCACCCTGGCATTAGCCAGGTGAGCTAAAAAGTAAACCAAAGAAGATTTGAAAACAGAATTTAGAGGAAAATAACCCATAAACCATATGGCATTGAAGAAAAAAAAAATTTGGTGAAAAACAGTAAATAACTTCTACACTGGCATTTAGATTTTCTTCAAAATTTCAGAGTATGTAGATCTTGATATGCTGAACATTTTTCCAATAACACTTCACCTCTATCTGTTGCAGTTTTTGAAATAAAAAATAAAAAATGCATAAATTTTGAAAATTTTATGGAAAAAGGGCTGCAACTCTGAGACGGGTTTTCCGATGTTTTTCAAAATTGCAGGGCAGATAGATCTCGGCATTCTGAAAAATTTTATCTCCTGTCAGATTTTTGATTTCTGCAACAGTTTTTGAGTTATTTGCCAAAAACACCAATTTACACCTATGTTCTATTTTTAGTAACAGTGGCCATGTTGTTTGGTCCTCGAACTAACTGAACACATTTTTTTTAAACTACATACCCTGATGATGACCCAGGCCAAGTTTGGATTAAATAGGCCCAGTGGTTTCAGAGGAGAGGATTTTGAAAAAAAAGTTTACGACGGACGCAAAGTGATGGCAAAAGCTCACCCTGGAAAAGCCAGGTGAGCTAATAAAAAATGCACCAATTTTGAAAATTTTAAGGAAAAAAGGCTATAACTCCAAGACGGGTTTTTCAGATTTTCTGCAAAAAAACTAAAATTTACCCCTATGTTCTATCTTTAGCAATGGTGGCCATGTTGTATGACTAGTCAACTAATTGAACACAATTTTGAAACTGCAAACCCTGGTGATGCTTCAGGCCAAGTTTGGTTACAATTGGCTCAGCAGTTTCAGAGGAGAAGATTTCTGAAATTGTTGACAGACGATGGACGGACGGACGGATGAACAGACGGACAACAGACGCAAAGTGATGGCAAAAGCTCACATGGCCTTATAGGCCAGGTTAGCTAAAAATGAGCTATGTTTACTTTGCAAACCTCTAAAATCTGTAAAACAAAATTTTAAGCATAATGAACCATCTGACAGACATTTTTGAAAGAGATTAGCAAACAAATTAACAAATGAGCTATTTTGGCTCAGTAAACCTCTAAAATCTGTAAAATCAAAATTTAAGTATTAGGTGAACAATTATATCAGGTGAACAACATATCCTGGAAGCATGGTTGGAATAACAGGCATGAAGGAATCCCAGATTAACAAACTGAATTAACAAATGAGCTATTTTGGCTCAATGAACCTCTAAATTTTGCATATTAGATGCATAATAAGATCAGATGAACAACATATCCTGCAAGATTGGATGGAATCTGACATATAATCATGATGGAGTTGTGTACTCCCTAACCAGATTAACAATTGAGCTATTTTAGCTCAGTGAACCTCTAAAATCTGTAAAACAAAAGTAATTCTAAGTATCAGGTGCACAACTGCACCAGGTGAACACATATCCTGCAAGTTTGGTTGGAATCTGACGTATAGTTATGATGCAGTTGTGGATTAATAAACCAGATTAGCAAATGAGCAATTTTGGCTCCTTGAACCTCTAAAATCTGTGAAACCAAAATTCCTAGTACCAGGTAAACAACTTACAACTGGTGAACAACAGTTAATCAGTTAATTCCAATGTTTTTCTGCTTTCAAGCTTACATTATTAATTTTTCAAATTTGCAATTATCATACTTGACTTACACTTGATCTTGATGTCAGCAGCCCTTGAAATGATTCCAGTAATGTGTGCTGAAATGATTCTTTGATTTCTCCATCTGGAATCCTGTATGTCAATGCCACATTCCAGGTCTGTAAAAAATGTCAGTATTATATCCAAATAATTACATTCATTTCTGCTTCGTGTGGAATTCTCCCTATTTGATTGGTTACAAGTACTTCCGATTATTTCGTCACTGTGTTTTTATCAGTCATTAAAACTACACCAGCATGCCACACCTTGACAGGGAAAGAAGACAGCACAGTAATCTAGACAAGGAAGTAGTGCATCATCCACGATTTTGATTAAGTTATCTTGTGTGAACACTTTCATTCCATTTACGGAATGTAATTATAAGTATTGAATGCAATATTTTGTAGTTTTATTGTTCTGTAAAAGCATCTAATGTAGCACATTTTACACATGAAGTGCTAACGTGCTTCATTCAAATGTGCTACATTCCACAATTTACACTCCAATAATTCCAATTGCTAATGCAATGTCAAATTTCATTGGTCAATGTCATGAAAACAAAGAAGTTATTTTCTCGATAAACATTTCCTGCCCATTAATACACTCCGATGTTTAATAGTGCAGTATATGGTGACATCAAATTCAGTGACAACATTGTAATGAGTTCAAAGCATTGGAATTATACGAAACTAGAGGCTCAGAGACTGAGCCTGTATGGCTCACCTGACAATGCTGAACAGCAGGGTTTCAAAGTTTTGCATGGTGGCTATGCCTTTTGCCAGATTAGAATGAAATGAGCATTATCTTTGTACATCATTCCTGTAAAGTTTGCTGGATTTTGCTTCATTGGTTTTTGAGGAGTTGATGAAAATGATGTTTTTCTCTTGGGTGCAATGTTAAATATAAGTTTGAGGCTGGGGGCTATGTTGTTTGACGAATCAGAACAAAATGAGCAACCTTTGTAAAGGACCTTCTTACATCATTCCTGTATAGTTTAGTTGAATTTGCTTCCACGATTTAAGAGGAGTAAATAAAATGATGTTTTTCCCATACCAATGTTAAATATAAGTTCCGTGCTGGTATCCATATTTTTTATCGGATCAGAATGAAATGAGCAATCTATCTAAAGGACCTTCCATACATCATTTCTGTAAAGTTTGATCTGATTTGCTTCGGTGGCTTCAGAGGAGAAGATGAAAATGTGATTTTCCTGTAGGGTCCTATGTTTAACCAAAGTTCCATTCTGGCAGCCATGTTTTTTGTCGAATCAAAACAAAATAAGCAATCATTGTTAAGGACCTTCCATACATCATTCCTGTAAAGTTTGATTAATTTGCTTCAGTGGTTTCAGAGGAGAATATGAAAATAAGATTTTCCCATAGGGTCCAATGTTAAACCTTAGTTCAGCGCTGGCAGCCATGTGTTTTGTCCGATCATTATATATTGAGCAATCTTTGTAAAGGACCTTCCATACATCATTACTGTAAAGTTTCATTGAATTTGCTTCAGTGATTTCTAAGGAGAAGATGAAAATGTGGCACTCAACAAACAATATTTAGAATCCATTCAATTAAGTCAAAATTCTTTAAAAGATTTCATGACTGACAAAAAATGTTTTTTCTTGATACCTGATTCAAACAAAGAGCGGAGCAGTAGTCTGTCAGAGAAGAATTTTTCTTTTTTCATAAAGATTTGGACATGGACAGCTTCATAGTGATGGGAATACCTCACATGTAATTAAGGCTCAGGTAAGCTAGCTAAAAAGGCTTATGAGAGGTAATAATAATACTAATATCAAAAACTTACTGATAAGAAGTCAACCTCATATCCATTGTATAATTCATTCTTCAAGATATTCAAAATCTTTGTTCTATGTTTCTCAAAATAACTCCAATGGTTATCATAAGAACCCCTCTTTCCTTCAGCTTGACGAGCTCGTAGAGATTTTGCAAACCAGTCTATTGATATGAAAAAAGGTTCTGCTGCCATCAGAGACAACACATTTTTTTCTGTATATCTCAGATAGCATTGATCCAACACATCTGAGCCTATTCTATAACACAATTGAGAGCTTTCCAGTGTCAAATTCCTACAAAAGACAAGAAATGTGTTGAACAAATCAAAAATAACAAAGCAAGCAAGTCAAAATAACAGAATAAATTTTCTTATGTAGGCATTACTGCTCATCTAAGGACCAACTGGAAATGGGAAATGGAGTATGCCGAGCGGTCATGTACATTTACCTTATATTTACACCACTGGTTTAAAATACTATATAACAAGAGGAAAGCTGTCAATGTGACAGCAAACCGGGTTTTCTTTTAGGCCTATCAAGCTAATTTGTAGATTCTCATCCACCTGTAACAAAAAATCTGAGGTGGATGGGAGGGTTTTATTTTATTTTTTTTACTGATTTTCACTAAAACTGATAGGAATTTAAAGAAAATTCCTGAATAATTGAAAATGCAAATTGAAACTAGAAAAAATGGGGTGGGTGGGGATGAGAATCTATTTATTAATTTGATATGGCCTTACATGGACAGCATATCTTACACATGGGTTGACCCTGAATATCTGAAATGTACTTATAATTTTCATTAATTTTCAATGTTAAACCTTCCACCAAAGTAGCCTATTTCTGAAAGTTCAGCGACTTGGATTTTAATCAAAAAGGAAAATAAAAGTACTGTGCACACCTCTGATACAGGTACAAATGATCTGCATTATAAAAACTTCCTGTCTCAAATACCGTAGGAGATTTGCTCCGGACAAAGGGGGTACCCTATTGTTGAAAATTTGACGTAAAAATGACTAAGTTCAACAACTGATATTTTTGACATAAACTATCAAAAATCAAAATCAAAGTACCATGCACACCTTTGATATATGTACAATTGATCTGCAAAATAAAAACTTCCTGTCTCAAATACTGTAGGAGATTTGCTCCGGACAAATGATGTACCCATTTGGCAGCCGCCGCCCGCCATTTTCACCATTTTAATAACCGGATTTTTCCAATGGAAAACCGGGTTAAAAATTGAGAAGTGCTAAAAACATATAATCTACTATTTTATGCAGTAGTAATTTCACTTCAATTTAGAACAATTAACAAATTAAATGCATCACTGCAATTCAAAAAGTAAAATGTTGGCACTTGTCTAATTATCTTAACAATGATAATTTCTCCACAAATTACATGGGAAATTCACAACTAGAGGCTCCCAGGAGCCTGAATCGCTCACCTGGCTTTCAGTTGCCACAATCAAGCTAACATTTAAAGTTATACAGTTGAACTCAAGTCTCTCAAACTTTGTTAGCTCAAACACCACCAATATCTTGAACTGTATTTTAAGTCTGATCTTGTTTTACTATATTTCTTTGTTGCGCCTTTTTTGACAAAAATGTGCTTGCTTATGACCACTTTCAACACCAGTTTTGAAGTTGAGACATAATTTTGTAAATGGGGTCAACAATAATCTTCAAAACCATATTTCTAAGCTACCACATCAATATATATTTGGAAACCAAATTTCATTTAAAAAGGAAAATGTCAAGTTTTCCCGCCTTTTTGGCGGGCATTTTGAAAATGTTGGTAAACAAACAATTTTCAACACGACTTTTGAAGTCGCAACATCATCCACTTGGAAACCAAATTTCATTAAAATTGGACATTGTTGAATTTTCCGGCCTTTTTTGGTGGCCATTTTAAAATGGCGGTCAATGAACAATTTTTAACATTGGTTTGAATTTGCCACATCAATACCAATTTGGAAACCAAATTCCATTGAATTTGGACAATGTTAAATTTTCCCCGTTTTTTGGTGGCCATTTTGAAAATGGCGGTCAACAAACATTTTCAGCAGATGGTTGAAGTCGCAACATCAATTCCACTTGGAAACCAAAGGACAAGGTGCGATAAGGGGTTGATTTGGCCCATTATTTCAGCGAATTTTTAAGTTGCCCCACAAGATTTTCTTCCATGTTCGTTTTAAAGCTTAGATCCCATTTATAGAAAAAATACAAAAGTTAGGATAAATGACGTCACAATATGTGTAGTTCTGACGTCATGAAAAGGCTACTTTTGAGCATTTTCATAGAAATGTACCGATTTTGGCAGATTTTCGAACAGTTTTCCTACCCGTAAATATCGAGCACATCCAAGAACCAATTAGATAATTCACCAACTTATTTGTAAAAATAAATTGAACCTCGCATACAAATATTTTAGTGGTTCTTGCATGTGCTCAATATTTCCTTCACAGAAAAAGTAGTCAAAATTGGTCAAATTTGTCACTTTTCTACAAAATCTTCAATTTGTCCCTTTTTCTACCCTCAAAAACTAAATAATTATGCATCAATATTTGAGAAATGTTACTTTTTACTGAAAAGCCATACCCTTAGAACATTCCAATGAGACAATTCAGTGAATTCAACCAAATTTATTTTTTCAGGCCAAATAAGGCCCTTATCGCCCCTACTCCTTTTATTGAAATCGGACACTGTTGAATTTTCCCCCCTTTTGTGGAAGCCATTTTGAAAATGGCGGTCAAAGAACAATTTTTAACATTGGTTTGAATTTGCAACATCAAAACCTATTTGGGAACCAAATTCCATTTAAATTGGACAATGTTGAATTTTCCTGCCTTTTGTGGAAGCCATTTTGAAAATGGCAGTCAATGAACAACTTTTAACATTGGTTTGAATTTGCGACATCAAAACCTATTTGGAAACCAAATTCCATTGAAATCGGACAATGTTGATTTTTCCAGCTTTTTTGGCCGCCATTTTGAAAATGGCAGGCAACGAACAATTTTCAGTATCTGTTTTGAAGTCGCAACATTAATATCCACATGGAAACCAAATTTTATTGAAATCGGACAATGTTGAATTTTCAGCCATTTTTGGAAGCCATTTTGAAAATGGTGGTCAACGAACAATTTTCAACACCGGTTTTGAAGTTGCAACATCAATATCTATTTAGAAACCAAATTTTATTGAAATAGGACAATGTTGAACTTTCCCGCCTTTTTTTGGTGGCCATTTTGAAAATGGTGGTCAACGAACAATTTTATACACCAGTTTAAAAGTTGCCACAGCATGGCAAACATTTTTTTATCAATTTACACTTAACCTTCATCTTCTTGTTATAGGTAATTAAATGTTGTAAATATTCTATAATACATTGTATTGATTGTTTTTATTTTGTAAGGCCTTAATATGATGTAATTTGTTTGGCCTAGTTATGTAACTTGTTTACAATAAACAAGGGTCAAGGTTATTACACCTTAGAACATGTGGAATATTCTAGAATTTAAATACAGATTTTTAACACATAGATTTTTCTAGAGGTTTTTCTTACATAATCATTCTAGTCATGTGATTGTCAGTTGATTAGAATGTTCTAGTTAAATCTTGTGGATAGATTTTTCTAGAAATAATAAATGTATTTATATGAGGTAGCCGAAAAGGGTTAAGTCAGTCAGTTTAATAAGTTTATACAGGATTAATTAGATTATATAGGATTATCACGCACATCTTTTGCATTGGAAATCGACATCAATTATTGTGAATCTATTATTAACTATTTAGTGAGGATTATAAGGATTATTCTATTGGACATTTATTGGTGGAATTAAGTGAACTATTCGTTTGGATTATTACTTGGACTTCATTATTGTCAGATAAGTTATATATTGTATCTAATTTGTAAAATAATTATTTTTCGTCTGATTAAAAGTCAATTTGAGCCAATTTTGTTTTTCATTATTGCTGGCAATTCATTGGCCATTCCTACCACATAACAGAAAT
>MJUU01004289.1:19082-30555 GCA_002080025.1 Modiolus philippinarum
AGTGATGTTGCTGCTGGCGGTGTTTTATTACAAGAAGGTAAAGATGGTATAGACCATCCTATTTGTTATTTTTCTAGAAAATTTAATAAACACCAGAGAAATTACTCCACAATTGAAAAAGAATGTTTGTCTCTGATTTTGGCTTTACAACATTTTGAAATTTATGTTACAGCTTCAATTCAGCCTATCATTGTATATACCGATCACAACCCTCTTAAATTTATTCATAAAATGAAAGATAAAAATCAAAGACTTTTGAGGTGGAGTTTGACTTTGCAAGGTTTTAATCTAGACATAAGACATATTAAAGGAAAAGATAATGTTATTGCAGACGCATTGTCAAGAGTTTGATAAATTTCGTAACACCTCTTTGTTTATTTTAAATGTTTTTCATTGCATTCAAACATTTTCTTTTGGGGGGAGGTGTTATAGGTAATTAAATGTTGTAAATATTCTATAATACATTGTATTGATTGTTTTTATTTTGTAAGGCCTTAATATGATGTAATTTGTTTGGCCTAGTTATGTAACTTGTTTACAATAAACAAGGGTCAAGGTTATTACACCTTAGAACATGTGGAATATTCTAGAATTTAAATACAGATTTTAACACATAGATTTTTCTAGAGGTTTTTCTTACATAATCATTCTAGTCATGTGATTGTCAGTTGATTAGAATGTTCTAGTTAAATCTTGTGGATAGATTTTTCTAGAAATAATAAATGTATTTATATGAGGTAGCCGAAAAGGGTAAAGTCAGTCAGTTTAATAAGTTTATACAGGATTAATTAGTTTATATAGGATTATCATGCACATCTTTTGCATTGGAAATCGACATCAATTATTGTGAATCTATTATTAACTATTTAGTGAGGATTATAAGGATTATTCTATTGGACATTTATTGGTGGAATTAAGTGAACTTTTCGTTTGGATTATTACTTGGACTTCATTATTGTCAGATAAGTTATATATTGTATTTAATTTGTAAAATAATTATTTTTCGTCTGATTAAAAGTTAATTTGAGCCAATTTTGTTTTTCATTATTGCTGGCAATTCATTGGTCATTTCTACCACATAACATTCTCTAGTTATGGAAATAAAAGACAACAAAACATGAAAATTTGAAAATTCCATGAAAAAGGGCAACAACTCATACAAAGATTTTTGGATTTTCTTCAAAATTACAGGGTGGGTAGATCTTGATATGCTGAACCTTTTTGCAATTTACACTTGACCTCTATCTGTTACATTTTTTGAAATAAAAAAATAAAATACATTAAAATTTAGAAAATTTTAAGGATAAAGGGCAATAATTCCAACACTAGTTTTCTGATTTCCTTTAAAATTGCAGAGTGGGTAGATCTTGACATGCTGATTATTTTCACTCCCAACCAGATTTTTGATATCTGTAACGGTTTTCGAGTTATTTGCAAAAAATATGCAATTTACCCTCTTTGTAAAAATAGAACATCAGCCATGTAGCTTGGTTTTTGGACTAATCAAACATAATTTTGAATCTATTTACCCTGTTAATGATTCAGGTCAAGTTTTGTAACAATTGGCCCAGTGGCTTCAGAGGAGAAGATTTTTTAAATTGATGACAAAAAGTATCAAATTTCTTAAATTTGACCAATAGAGGGCAAAAACTCCTATATGGGTAGTCAGATTTTCTTCAAAAATTTCAAGGTGAGTAGATCTTGATATGCTGAACATTTTTGCAATTTAAAGTTGACCTCTATCTGTTTTAGTTTTTCTGATAAAAAATAAAGAATATCAAAATTTTGAAATTTTCACGGAAAAAGGGCAATAACTCTAAGACAGGTTTCCAGTTTTCTTTCAAAATTGCAGGGCAGGTAGATCTTGTCATGCTGATCACTTTTATCTCATGTCAGATTTTTGATATCTGTAATGGTTTTTGAGTTATTTGCCAAAAACAGCAATTTACCCTTATGTGCTACTTTTAGTAATGCCAGCCATGTTGTTAGGTCCTTGGACTAATCAAACACAATTTTGAATCTAGATACCCTGGTGATGATTCAGGCCAAGTTTGGTTAAAATTTGCCTAGCCTTTTCAGAGGAGAAGATTTTTGAAAAAGTTTACGACAGACAGAGGGACGGATGGACAACGGACGGACGCCAAATGATGGCAATAGCTCACATGGCCTTTTAGGCCAGGTGAGCTAATAACTAAAGGCTCCCAGGAGCCTGTATGGCTCACCTGGCTTTCAGTTGCCACAATGAAGCTAACATTTTAAGTTATACAGTTGAACTTAAGTCTCTCAAACTTTGTTTATAGCTCAAACACCACCAATATCTTAAACTGTATTTAAAGTCTGATCTTGTTTTACTCTATTTCTTTGTTGCGCTTTTTTGACAAAAATGTACTTGCTTATGACCACTTTCAACACCAGTTTTGAAGTTGAGACATAATATTGTAAATGGGGGTCAACAACAATTTTTAAAACCATATTTTTTTTAGTTACCACATCAATATTTATTTGGAAACAAAATTTCATTGAAATAGGAAAATGTTGAATTTTCCCGCCTTTTTGGTGGCCATTTTGAAAATGACAGTCAACAAACAATTTTCAACACGACTTTTGAAGTCGCAACAATATCCACTTGGACACCAAATTTCATTGAAATCAGACAATGTTGAATTGGTAGCCATTTTAAAACGGCAGTCAGCGAACAATTTTATATATATTTGGTGAAATATACTTACAATAATAAAATACTTATTTTATTTAGTAATATTCCGTCTATTAGCATGTTCCTATTGCAAATAGAGGTGAAGGTCAAAGTATCACGTGATACGTACCCGCCTCCATTAGATTCACCTGAACAGGTAAGCTCAGTTTAAATTTTTGCGTCCTTGTGGACGGATGTTTCTATTACAATTTAATACTACAGTAGTTTAAATTTATAGTAAATTTATCTTTGTATAATATGGACGACTCGGACGCGGCTAGCTCCGAAAACGTTACCGCTATGGAGGACTCTCCAGTAGGCACTTCAGGTGCGGGAAATTCAAAGGAGGTTCCATCAAGTTCTAGCAGTTCGTCGAGAACAAAAGGTCTAGATACGACAAGCAAAGGTAAAAAGTCTAAACGTGTTTCCAAAACAGCGTTGTTACAAGCTGAGTACGACCAAAAATTGGATTCACTGGAATCAAATATGAACAACAAGTTTGACAGGTTGTTGGAATTATTCCAGTCTAAAATACAAAATACAGGTAGTCAGAATAGGCAAAACTTGGTTTTGCCCAGATCTGACTCAAATGTGGATAACGTCCCAAGTGGGGAGCGTAGACCACAAGACACAAGGTACAATCAGGGTAACTGCTCCATTTCAGGGGTACGTAGGCCTATACTTTCATTAGAACCCAATTTGGACAAGGATTTGGGGTCGCCAAGGGTTCATAACAGAGATGATTTAGACATTAGGTCTGAAATTTCTTTACATGTTAATGGAGATGAAAGTGAGTTTTTAAATGTACGTTCTGATCCAGATAGTGACACTGATGATAATGATTGTAAAAACATTGTAGATAATAGTAATAACCTTAAATCAGATAGGTTTACAAAACATGTAGTTACTACTCAAGGAGAGCAATTACTGGGCTCTGATACAAATACAGAAAACTCAAATAAAGTTGATGCTCTGTCAAAAATCTTTAAGGAAGATGTAAATAAAGCCAAATCTAGAGGTGGCTTAATTTTAGATCAAACTCAGATTGATATTTTGTCTAATTCGTGGCGTAGTCAATATCCTCTGCGTATGTCATCATATAAGGAAGAGTACAAAAACTGCTTTCCGATACATGATAATGCTGTTGAATTTTTAAAAGTGCCAACCTTAGATGATTTAATGGAAGTCATGATTAGGCAAAATCATGGTTTAAAAGCAGTAAAAGGATGGGATAGCCATCGTCAGTTATTTACACAGCCCTTTAAACAACTTGAAAAATTAGGTTTTCAAGGGCAACTAGGTGCACGCATGAACATAATTTCTTTGCTCTATATACAGCAGGCTCTCGTACAATCTACTGAGAGTGACAACATTGATAAACATAGCATTTGTGAGAGCATTAAAGACATATTTGCTATGTCTACTAAATCTTTAGACCAGGCTGGCCGTACGGGTTCATTTTTTCACCTTATTCGCCGAAAAGCCGCAGCTCATGATTCAGGTTTAGCGAATCTAAATGATTTACGTTCCAAATGTCAGCATTTTCCTTTAACTGAGGAAGGTTTATTTTGCAAAGCCTTGGAAAAATGTCTGGAAAAGAGCAAAGAACAAAAGGACCAGTTAAATGATTTGCTACCAGAGTATTGTAATAACTCTAGAAAGAGAAAATCAAATTTTGACAATGATGGTTCTTTTAAAAAGCCAAAACATCAGGTCCCAGAACAGGGGACAAAAAGTGTGCAAAAAGGAAATTCAAATTTTCCATCCAATAACACTTCTTCTTCTTCTGGTTTTTCTAAGACTAAGAAAACAGGAACAAAGGAGAAGAATGCCACAAGTATTTCCAAGTTTGATGGAAAGAGTAGAAAAGGTACAGCACAGTCTTCCTGGGGTTCTTTTCGTATCCCTACAAAGAAAAGAGACAGTTGACTCACAAGTAAGTTTTTTAATGTGTCCAGAAATTCCAGTGGGGGGGAGATTGACACATTTTCTTCAGAGTTGGAAACAAATAACATCAGATCAGTGGGTTATTTCCATCATACAAACAGGGTACAAACTAGAATTTCTGAAGAAACCTCAATTCTTGGGAATAAAGAGAACTTCTGTTTCTCAAGAAAATATTCCAATTTTTCAGAAAGAAATAGATACTTTAAAGGAAAAAAATGTCATAGAAAAAATTCCATATCCACAGAGTATGGGAGGTTTTTACAGTACCTTATTCCTAGTTCCAAAGAAGAACAGGAAATTAAGGATGGTTACAAATCTGAAACCTCTAAACGCTTTTTTGAAAAAGATCCATTTCAAGATGGACACTATGGCAAAAGTGATAAACTTAGTAAAACCAGGAGATTGGGCAATTCTCTGTATATCTTTCGGATGCATATCTTCATGTACCAATTTTTCAAAATCACAGAAAGTACATGAGGTTCTGTTTTCAAATCCAATGCTATCAATGGACAGCCATGTGTTTTGGTCCGACATGTGCTCCAAGAATTTTTACAAAGCTAGTTACTGTGATAGCAGCTTATCTAAGAGCTCAGAACATCAGATTAGTCGTGTATTTGGATGACTGGATGATAGTAAATCAAGACAAAAATCAATTGTTGAAAGATCGTCAGAACTCACAGCCTCAGTCTTCTAGTTTCTCTAGGTTTCATTGTTTACAAGGAGAAATCCAGTTTGATACCCAGTCAAAGAGTGACTTATCTGGGAGGGTACTTTCGTTTAGACAAAGGGATTGTTTTTCCAACTTTGGAGAGAATGCAAAAGCTACAAAATTTAATACAGAAAATGATTTTGCACAAAACAACTGCTCTAGATTTTCTCCGCATATTGGGTGTAATGGCCTCTTGTGTGGAACTAATTTCGAATGCTCGACTACACATGAGACAATTGCATTTGCTGAGTTTTTGGAAACCAATATGCAGAGATATGTCGATAGTAATTCCATTTACTCCTCATCTAAAATCTCATCTGATATGGTGGTCAAATTCAGCGAACACGCTGAAAGGCTGATCTTTAGTTTCCCCAACAAATTCTGTAATGGTCACAACAGATGTTTCGAAAAGCGGTTTTGGGGGGTTATATTGGCAGTCAAATTTTTCAGGGAGAATGGAATGCAACTCAGAAACTTTGGCATATCAATTGTTTAGAAATGAAAGCAGTGTATTTAACAATACAACACTTTCTAAATCAACTGAAGGGCAAATGCGTGTTTATCAGGAGCGACAACACAAGCGTGGTCCAATATATAAACAAGCAGGGAGGGACAAAGTCACCAAGTCTTTGTTACCTGACTTGGGATTTGTGGCAGTTAGCTCTGCAGAACAATATATGCTTGAAAGCTACTCACATTGTGGGGAAAAAGAATGTGTTAGCAGACCAATTGAGCAGAATAAAAGTTCGCCAAACAGAATGGATGTTGAACAAATTGGTGGTATAACAGATTTTTCAACAATGGGGATTCCCATTGATAGATCTCTTTGCGTCGGAATTGAACAAACAGACTCCAATTTTTTGCACATGGTTTCCCCATGCAAAAGCCCAGGTAATGGACGCACTGACAATATCATGGGAGAACATGTTTGCATATGCATTTCCCCCACTTTGTTTAATTCCAAAGATATTAGAGTGTATGAGGCAATTCCATTGCAAAATAATACTGATTGCCCCACAATGGCCGTGGAGACATTGGTATCCAGAAATTTTGCAAATGCTGATGGCTACACCAATCAGATTACCAGTTTGGGAAAATCTGTTGAGTCAACCCAGGACAGAGATTTATCACCCCAATGCACAAATGCTGAGCTTGACAGCATGGCTCCTTTCAACTGAAACTTCAGAGCAGAAGGCTTTTCAGAATCGGCTACAAACTTACTCAATGCGGCCTGGCACAAGGGTACACAAAGAGATTATTCTAAGAAATTCGAAAAGTTCTGTAGCTGGTGTTCTCAACAACAGGTTGATCCCTATAATGCATCTTTGAATCAAATTGCAGATTTTTTACTTCACCTTTTTGATTCAGGGTTACAATACAGGACCATTTCAGGTTATTGGTCAATGTTGTCTGCTGTATTACCACCAGTGGGGAATTTTAAGGTTGGACAACATCCCAATATTTCTAGACTTCTCAAGGGAGTTTTTCATTCAAGGCCACCCAAGGTAAAATTGTTACTGAGTTGGTTCTAAACATGCTAGAAAACAAACCTTTTGAACTTTTAACTGAAGCTTCATTAAAACTACTTACTTACAAAGCTATTTTTCTTACTGCCATCACTACTTTTAGGAGATGTAGTGATTTACAGAGCTTAAGAATTGATAGTGAATCAATGAGAATTCAAGATAAAGGTATTTCTTTTATTAGACATGGTCTAGCAAAACAGGACAGACAATCTCATTTTGGTGTAAAAATTTTTGTTCCCTCTTTCACACAGAGAGAATTATTAGATCCAAAAAGAATTGTTCTTCATTATTTAGACAGAACAAAAATTAGTAGACAAAAGTTAGAGCCTACTTAGAAAGTGAAATTGTTTTTGGCCATTAACGAGCCACTTAAACCAATCGCAACAGTAACAATTTCAAAATGGATTGTTAACACAATAAAGATGGCTTATGAAGATAAGAATTTATGTGTTAAGGGCAGTCGCTCCTTCATGGGCATTGTATAATGGTGCTTCAACAAAATCGATCCTTGATGCAGCTGATTGGTCATCAGAATCGACTCTTGTTAAATTTTATTTGAGATATGGATGTTCAAACAGTTTTGCAGTAATTGTGCATTATGATCAAGTGTATATAGATTTTAATGTGATACATGTTTTTCTGTTATATCTGTTGAGACAGAGAAACTTATTATGGTTTTTTTATTATTATGATTTCAGGATGAAATTTTTGGTATCCTGTACATAATGTAGATATGTTTGTTGGTGTTGTTGTTGATTCTTTGTTATGGTGGAAGTATTTTAACTGTATATTGATGTGATGACTATTGTTTAGAATACAGAAAGAAATATATCCTCCGCCTTTGTTTTTCAACACTGCTTTGAAATCAGTGAGTATATTACTAAATAAAATAAGTATTTTATTATCGTAAGTATATTTCACCAAATATATATAAAATGGGTCATTTTTCATCCTCAAAAACATGATTTTATATGTATTTGAAGGTGAAATATACTTACGAGGAGCCAACCACCACCCCAATATTTCTTTCAGTTTATGGTGTTTGGACGCCAAAAATTAACTGAGCTTACCTGTTCAGGTGAATCTAATGGCGGCGGGTACGTATCACATGATACTTTGACCTTCACCTCTATTTGCGATAGGAACATGCTAATAGACGGAATATTACTAAATAAAATAAGTATTTTATTATCGTAAGTTTATTCACCTTCAAATACATATAAAATCATGTTTATGAGGATCAAAAATGACCCATTTTTAACATCAGTTTTGAATTCACAACATCATTATCCACTAGGAAACCAAATTTCATTGAAATTGGACATATTGAATTTTCCTGCCTTTTGTGGAAGCCATTTTGAAAATGGCAGTCAACGAACAATTTTTAACATTGGTTTGAATTTGCGACATCAATTTCCATTTGGAAACAAAATTCCATTGAAATTGCACAATGTTTAATTTTCCTGCCTTTTTTGGCAGCCCTTTTGAAAATGGCGGTCAACAAACAATTTTCAGTATCTGTTTTGAAATCGCAACATAAATATCCACTTGGAAACCAAATTTCATTGACATCAGACAATGCTGAACTTTCCCGCCTTTTTTTGGTGGCCATTTTGAAAATGGTGGTCAACGAACAATTTTATACACCAGTTTACAAGTTACCACAGCATGGCAAACATTTTATCAATTTACACTTAACCTTCATCTTCTCTAGTTACGGAAATAAAAGACGACAAAATATGAAAATTTGAAAATTCCATGAAAAGGGGCAACAAGTCATACAAAGATTTTTGGATTTTCTTCAGAATTTCAGGGTGGGTAGATCTTGATATGCTGAACCTTTTTGCAATTTACACTTGACCTCTTTCTGTTACACTTTTTAAAATAAAAAAATATATATACATTCAAATTTAGAAAATTTCACGGAAAAAGGGCAATAACTCCAACACCAGATTTCGGATTTTCTTTAAAATTGCAGGGCAGGTAGATCTTAACATGCTGATTATTTTCACTCCCTATCAGATTTTTGATATCTGTAACGGTTTTAGAGTTATTTGCAAAAAATGCAATTGATGACAAAAAGTATCAAATTTCTTAAATTTGACCAATAAAGGGCAAAAACTCCTATATGGGTAGTCAGATTTTCTTCAAAATTTCAAGGTAGGTAGATCTTGATATGCAAAACATTTTTGCAATTTAAAGTTGACCTCCATCTGTTATACTTTTTGCGATAAAAAATAAAGAATATCAAAATTTTGAAATTTTCACGGAAAAAGGGCAATAACTCTAAGACGGGTTTTCGGATTTTCTTCAAAATTGCAGGGCATCTACATTTTGTCATGCTGATCACTTTTACTCCGTGTCAGATTTTTGACATCTGTAATGGTTTTTGATTATTTGCCAAAAATAGCAATTTACCCCTATGTGCTATTTTTAGTAACGGCAGCCATGTTGTTTGGTCCTTGGACTAATCGAACACAATTTTGAATCTAGATACCCTGGTGATGATTCAGGCCAAGTTTGGTTAAAATTGGCTCAGCGGTTTCAGAGGAGAAGATTTTTGAAAGAGTTTACGACGGAGGGACGGACGACGGATGCCAAGTGATGGCAATAGCTCACATGGCCTTTTTGAGGCCAGGGGAGCTAAAAAGGGCTTAAATCAAACTTTGGGAAATTCATCCCTTATTTTAGCCAAATTCTCAATTAAACTTAAAATATCTTCATTAAAGATCTAACCCAATAATTTGGAACCTAAATTAAACAGAATTCAGTCCTGAGACATCAAATCTCTTGTTGAACAGAACCTGCAATTTACAGAAAACTTTACTATATATCCAAATAAAGTTCATTGAAATATCTATAAAATATCAATTACTGCCAAATAAGGTAAGGATAACTTAGAAAATATAGTAATTTTTAAAATCCTCCCAAAAAAGTCCTCTGTCAAAAGACGCAACCAGTTGTTGCTTATACACATGAAAAACTAATAAAGGGCTACGCCGAGCGCAGCATGATACGACCGCAGCATGTCGAAACACTGAAATTTGAACAAGTGTAATTCAAAATGAATGAGGACACAGTTAAGAGCTTGACCCAGTAATTAAATGGACACAATAAAGAGCTTGAATCAGTAATTAGCTGCACACAAATTAAGGAAAAATTAAAATTAGTCCTTATAATTCCTTATATATATCGGAAATGGTAAGAGACATGTCAAATTGGTCAGCATACTACTTTAACTATACAAGAAAAGGAATCCAATTAAAATCCAATAAAAAAAAAAAGATTTTACATATTTTGAAAATTGCAATTTCAGCCCCTTTGATCCCTTACAGCTAAGAAACGGTAAGAGCAATGCAAAATCTTTTTACATATACTACCAAAACCTTACAACAAGAGGACTTCAAAACAAAAAAACAAAAATCAAATGAAATCTCATGAAAAATAAAGATTTCACTTATTTCAAAAATTGCAATTATGACCCCTATGACCCCTTGTAGCTCAGAAACAGTAAAAGCTACACCAAATCTGTTGCATACTACTGAAAGCTTATATATCAAGAGGAATCCAAAGAAAAAAATCCCATCAAAATCCGAAGAAAAATAAAAATTGTAGGTATTCTGCAAATTTGCAATTTTGTCCCCATTCGGCCCCTCATAGCTCGGAAAAGAAACAATTTGTCAAAAATCTGATGGTGCAGCTCTATGTTTATTTCAAGAGGAATCCATTACAAAAAACTGCATCAAAATCGGACTAAAAATTAAATAAAGGGCTACGCCGAGCGCAGCATGATACGACCGCAGCATGTCGATCACTGAAATTTCAACAAAAGTAGTTCAAAGTGAATGTGGACACAGTAAATAGCTTGACACAATAATTAGATGGACACAAAAAGAAGCTTGACACAGTTATTAGCTGGAAACAAACTACGGAAAAAATCAATCCTTTTGATCACTTATTGATAAAAAAAACTGTAAGAGCTATGCAAAATATGTTACTACAGTAAAACCTGTCTTGAGAGACCTCTGGTATGAGAGACCAACCTCTTTTGGACTACCACCACATTTTGTCTACTCTGTGCAAAATTCATATGAAATAAACCTCTTTTGAAAGACCAACTGTCTTGAAAGACCACTTTCTGATGGCAGAAGGGGTGGTCTCTCAAGACAGGTTTCACTGTATCAACTTACACTTTACATCCATAGAAATAAAAAAAATAAAAAATCCATCGAAATCTGATGAAAAGTAAAGATTTGACATATTTAGAAAAATTGCAATTTTGGCCCCTTTGACCCTTTGTAGCTCGGAAAAGGTAAAAGCTACACCAAATCCTTTGGCATACTACTGAAAGCTTAGATCAAGAGGAATCCACAGAAAAAAATCCCATCAAAATCTGATGAAAAATAAAGATTTGACATATTTAGAAAAATTGCAATTTTTGCCCCTTTGACCCCTTGTAGCTCGGAAACGGTATATGCCGCACAAAATCCGTTGACATACCTATGAAAGCTTAGATCAAGAGGAATCCAAAGAAAAAAATCCCCATGGAAATCCGATGAAAAATAAAGATTTGACATATTTAGAAAAATTGCAATT
>MJUU01004290.1:0-16450 GCA_002080025.1 Modiolus philippinarum
AAAAAAAAAATATTACTTCTGAAATTAAAAACAACAAAAACCCGTCTGTCATCCCTTTTTCCACGTAACTAGTATGGTAGCCTACTTCTCTTTCTCGCATTACATCTCGCCATCACTGACTCAGGGGGAAAATTAGACATGTCACTCCTAACAGCACCCCTATAAATCTGTATGAATGTAACCATCTAACAAACCCAACTGCTAACACAAACCCTCCTCCCGAACTAAATAACGGTCACGGGCTAAAATTAACTAAATAGTAAGGATTACGAGGAATTTTGTTAAAGGTGTAACCACCAACTATTAATTAACAATTAATCGTTTTAATTAAACTATTTAACTTTACAGTTTAAGGAATAAATAAAAACAAAAAATTTAATGGTATTACATGCGAAATTAAAGCTAGCATCATAGAGAAAGATGCACTTTCATTATTAAAAGATTTTTTATCAGTTTTTCCATGTTGACATGATAGATAGAAAAACAACCTGTAGCAAGCAGTTATAAACCTTATAAATCTTAACAATGCTAGTCTAACTACTCTCAACCTACCAACAGACACAAAAATTAAAATTTCTCCAAATAAGTTTAGGCTCGGAGGTCTTGCTGCATTATTGATAACTAATACAAACCTTAAAATGGCAGAAAAAGGTCAAATAAGAAGATACCCTTTATTCATGCACAACAAACGACTTTTTCTTACACAGTACATACAATTGGCTAAAACAAAAAGACCAGATGAACACAAACCATGCCCTAGTATAACAACACTTGCACCTAAGATTCTTCAATTTAAGTTAATTAGCGCCCCCACCAACACAAACCTTATGTGTCCGATAGAAGAGTACGCAATAAGACATTTTAAATCTGTTTGTCGCAAGCAAACCAAGCTAGTCATAAACCCTCCTAACAACCTGACACTCAAAATTAACGACATAGGACTACTTATTATTACTAATACTAAAAAATTTAGCAATCGAACAATTCCAAACCCTCCTAATTTTAATAAAAGCCCAGCCAAAATTATGGAACCAGATACAGGGGCTTCAACATGAGCTTTAGGAAGCCATAAGTGCACAGGGAACACTGGCAATTTAATTAAAAAAGCTAGCATATATAGTCAGGCAAAACGGAACACACATTTATCTAAATTATTTGAAATTCTTCCTATACCATCTCTATAGCCTTGTCTGTAAATGAAGACTAAACCATAAATTAAAGGTAAAGACCCTAAAACTGTGTAAATGATTATGTATGAGACAGCTTGTACTCGCTCTGGTTGGTACCCCCACCCTAAAATTAAAAAAACAGTTGGGACGAGGACTCTTTCGAAGCATAAATAAAAAACTAGCATTGATCTAACTACGAATGCAATAGCTAAAATGATATTAATCCACAACACTACCACTTTAAAAAAATAAAATCGAGTGACCGTAAGTCTGACTAAGATTATTAAAAGTCTAATGTAGAAGCTTAGAACACAAAAGGTTATTCTCATAACATCTGCATAAAAAATGCCACTAAATTCACAACTTCTATCTCAGTTAAAAAATCCAATAGAAAAAGCTACACACCAAATTAGCCCAAACAAGACTTCCACTCGACTTTTTAAGATAGTAAGCAATAATCTTATGCTCAAGCATCCAAGGATAATCAGCAAAACAACTAAAAGTCGACTTTTTCGGTGTAAACGAAACGAACTAATTATTCTATTATACTAAAGAGGGTGGTCATCCCTATAAAGAGACAATAAAACACAAAAAATATATCTTTGAAGACACCCCACGGCTAACTCTACTACAAACAATGTTGTTGTCCCTCTCATGGAGCACAATAACAATGCGACTCTTCTAACAAAAGAATTTCTTTTTCTACATAATAGAAACAGGAAAATATTAACTTGACCTAGCATACAAATAATTATGTGTCCTGCAATTAAATTAATTATTAACCGAAGACCCAATGTTAGAGGGCGTAAACATACTGCAACCAGCTCTACTAGCATCAAAAAAGGTCTTATAGGTACAGGGGAGTACCTGGGCACTAAAATAGACAACCTTTGAACTAATGATACTCGAAATCCCGAAGCAATCAAACACCTCCACACATATAAAGCTAAGACAGGGCCTACTGACCTTTGGCAAGTTAATCCATAAGAATAAGGCACCAACCCTAATAAATTTAACCTCACTAAAGCTATAAAAACTCTTGTGACAGTTAAAGCAAACCCTCTAATTATCTCTCCTGATTTATCATTTATAAAAGATTTACAAAAACTAAACATTTTTATGATCAGAGACTCTCAAACACTAGTTAAACACCACGCGCTACCTAAATATAAAAATAGCCCTGTTCTACCACTAACCCATAAAGGACCACAAGAGTATTTTGTTATTCTAAAAGAATCAAACCTAGAAAGTAAGTCTAATATAACATTTAATTTATAAAAGTTACACAGCATAGCATGCTTATTTCACCCTGAAACAGGCTTAGACTATTCTGCAAAAAAAGGAGTAACAACCTTTTCTAAAGAGATCAAACCTCTGTGTACTAACTATACTATTTTACATAAGTTTTAAATAAGAGATCCAATAGGAACATTTTTGGGGCATGAACCCAACAACTTTATTAGTTTACCTTACATTATTTTAACACCACTTTCCAGTAGAGTTACCTTGTTACGACTTATCCCAGATTTCTCTGCGAGCGACGGGCGATTAGTACTTCTTTACTTAAACTTTCAGCATCACAATATTAGAGAAATTTACTTACAAGTCCTTCTTCAATTTAGCAATTTATTACCAACATTCGTCAATGTTAACTTCCAAATGTAATCCAAAAAATCCTTGACATAGCTGCATGTTAATCTGAATTATTTTTGGTATCTCACCAAGTTTTTACCTATGTTTTACACACATCGATATCAACAACCATACACACGCACATATTAAGACAAGGCACAAATTTAAGTGGACCATCTTTTAACTCTCAGATTCCCCTGTTTGTTTATTAAAGACCGCCTATTTGTTTGACTTTGAAGCTTTCACTTTTAGTCACCTAGTAACTTTATTTTACCCCAGGAATAACGGGGTATCTAATCCCGGTTTTTGATCAAGTTCAAGTAAGAAACAGGAAAGTTTTAAATCAATTTGAAATACTTTATTATATTTAACCAATTAAAGCCACCCATGAAAAACTTTTTGTTTTATGCATCTAACATAACTGAAAACATTTTAGCAAGCAGAAGTTTAACCACGGCTGCTGGCACTTCTATTCGCCGCTTACATTATAAGAACTAAGTCCAAATTGCTTTAATTGCTTAATTTTATGTACTAAGGTCTAAATTTTTTTATTTTTTCAATATAATAATATGTACTCTTCTTATTATTAAAATGTGCGTACCACAATCAAATAATCAAACTTTTTATAAGAAAAAGAGAATTGAATCTCTTTAAGTAAAGTTAGCAGCCCTACTAAGAACCTTCTTTCTTAAAGTAAAACCTATGTGACACGCGTCACTTTATACTAAGCCGAAATCAGCAGGCTACTAGAGCTATAGGCTTAAAATATTAATAAATTAGGTTAGTTTTCAAGTTAGCAGATTTGCCACTGTTCTCCATGCATGCTTTTTACCACTTACTAAAACAATGCCACTAGAGTTGAACTTTTTCTCACTGCACACTCTTTTTATATTGATACCCACGTGAAACAAAAAAACTCAATATAGTAACAACAGACACTTTAACATTATATAACTTAAAGATAGCATAATAACAACGGGAACTTTAGCTCCATATACAAGGCTTAAACTTGGTGCATTTTTCTGCCACATTATTGATTTTTTTTACTATATTAATTTTTCTAATTATTTAGTAGCCATTAAACTTGAGCAAAAACTGCTACTACAAGTTTGCAACTTGTTATTATTTATTAACTACCAAGTCTATCTACCCAATCCAGTCCATAGAGCCATCGCGGCGTTCGTACAAACATCCAACAATTAAAACAAAAAAGAAAAGTACTAAACACAAACACCCTAAAAATGAAATATTTTTATACATCCTAAAAACGATAGGAACCAGCATAACCACCTCCACATCAAACACAACAAACATTACAGCAAGTAAAAAAAACCGCATAGAAAACCTCCTACGAGCACTTTTAATTGTCTCAAACCCACACTCATAAGGAGACCTTTTATCCCGCACTTTATGTTCATTAGAGTTTATTAACAAGGCTACAATGAACAAACCTCCAGGGATAGCACCAATAATTAAAATTCTCAGCCAAAGAATCATTTTAAACAAGCGAGTAATAAACTCATTACTTGAACCTAAATCAAGCGCATTCTTTTCTGCCAGCTTATTTTAATAGTTTATAGGGCTTTAATCTCCCCCTCTCAAGACGAAAACTTAAAGTGCTGACTACACCATATAAACTAAGAGCAAAATTTTTGCGCTGGCAACACCCAAAACTGCTATTCTAGTTAAATTATCTTAAATAAAGTTACCATTTTACAACTTTAACCGTTTCCTTACGACTGTGAAAGGGGATCGGACAGGACCAATAAGCTTTTCACTCTAAAGAATTAGGGCGATTTCTCTTACAAACAACCCCCCGTTGACTTAACAGTCTTTCTCAAACAATAAAAATAAACAGCCAAACACTTAAAAACCTGAGCATAGACCCAATAGACGAGAGTAAGTGCCACTTAAAATACCTATCAGGATAGTCTGAATATCGGCGCGGCATCCCTCTTAACCCTAAATAATGTTGAGGAAAAAACGTAACATTTACTCCAAAAAATATCACAAAAAAATGAATTTTTCTTAATTTAACGCAAAAAGTATACCCATAGAATAGAGGAAACCAGTGAAAAAACCCACAAAACAAAGCGAACACTGCGCCTATAGACAAGACATAATGAAAATGGGCCGTTACATAATAAGTGTCATGAAGAGCCACATCGATAGATGAATTCGCTAACATAACACCTGTTAGCCCACCTAAAGTAAACAAAAAAATAAACCCTACTGCTCAATACAAAGAAACTAAATTTGACAAAAGCCTACCCCCATTTAACGTGGCAAGCCAACTAAAAACTTTAACACCAGTGGGAACAGCAATGATCATGGTAGCAGAGGTGAAATAAGCCCGTGAATCAACATCTAACCCAACAGTAAACATATGATGCCCTCAAACAATAAACCCTAAAACACCAATGCACACCATAGCATAGATTATAGCTAAAACACCGAATACTTCATCTTTACCAGCACAGTGAGCTACTACATGAGAAATCAATCCGAACCCAGGAACGATCAAAACATATACTTCGGGGTGGCCAAAGAATCAAAACAAGTGTTGGTACAAAACAGGGTCTCCTCCCCCAGCAGGATCATAAAAAGAGGTATTAAAATGGCGATCAAAAATAAGCATTGTGATTCCTCCCGCTAATACAGGCAAAGAAACAAGCAATAAAACTCCCGTTACAACCATAGACCAAAGAAACAGAGCTATCCGCTCACCACGCATACCTATTACAGGCATGTTTTTTATACTCCTAAGAAAATTAATAGAAGCACCGATAGATGAAACTCCGGCCAAATGTAAAGAAAACAACACTGCATCAACAGCAGGACCCTCATGACCAACAGAAGAAGACAAAGGCGGGTATAAAGTTCACCCCGTACCAGGACCTCTTTCAACAAATATTGAAGTAAGGAGTAAAAACAACGAAAAAGGAACAAACCAAAACCTTAAATTGTTCAGACGAGGAAAAATTAAATCCCCAGACCCTATTATTAAAGGAACTAACCAATTACCAAAGCCACCAATTATTAGAGGCATCACTATAAAAAAAATTATTACTAAAGCATGTACAGTTACGACCACATTATAGAGCTGTGAGTCACTTAGAAAAGACCCCGCAGAGCCAAGCTCAATTCGAATAAGCAGACTGAGGCTTGTACCAACCATAGCTGCTCATAAGCCTAAAATGATATATATAGTACCAATATCTTTGTGATTAGTAGAACATGTCCACCGAATAATTTTAGTTTTTACTAACTTTTGGATAATCTTTAATATTATATTAGAGAGATACCCCCATTAATCTCTAGCCCATAGGGCACTGTTACGAGCATTTTTAGGCTATAAAAAACCTAAAAAAACCCCTAAAAAACCCCCCCGACAACCCCGCACAACGGAAAAAAACCCAAATTTAACCTCAAACATACACAAAATAAGACTCTTCACAGAAAAGGAACCCTTATAAGAAAGTTTACAGCTAACCGCTTTATCTTCAGCCATTCTGAGCTCAAAGTTAGTCTAAAGAAAGGCGACCTTGCGGCTTAGTTGGGGCAAAAACCCAATACTTCAATACAAAAGCTTCACCCTCATTCTAAAGATTAAGCTAACACAACCAATATAAGGGTTACAATAAGAAGTCTTGATAGTAACAAACTTAGGAACCTTTTCCAAACAAGCCTTATCAGTATGTCGTAACGAAAACGAGGTAATCTGCCGCGGACCCACAAAAACAACAAAAAGAACCTTATTGCTTCTACGCTTATGAGCATATCTTCTACACCCAAAAACATTACACACGTAAACAGTCTGTTAAACAGTATGTTTGCATATTCTGCTATATAAATTATAGCAAACCATCCCCCCCTATACTCGACGTTAAATCCAGACACCAACTCAGACTCCCCTTCGACAAAATCAAAAGGAGCACGGTTAGTTTCCGCAAGCATGCAAATTAATCAAAGAAGTATAAAGGATGGAAATACCAAGGCCAACACTATAAAATGACCTGACTGCCACACCTGAATTGACTTTAAATCTATTACACTAACTGTAAAAACAACTCTCAACAAAGTGACAGCTATTCTCACTTCATACGACACACTTTGAGCAACTCCTCGTATTGCCCCTAAAAGAGCGTATTTAGAGTTTGAAGCCCACCCTGCTACCAAGACACAGTAGACATTGACCCCAGAAATAGATAAATACAACAAAAACCCACAAGTAAAACCCCATCTTCCCCCTCCAAGAGGGTACAACAATCACAATAATAACGCAACAAAAAGCGTCACAATCGGACACAAAATAAAAGGAAAAATATTCCTATAAGTGGGTACAACCAGCTCTTTGGAAAACAACTTTACTCCATCTGCCAACGGTTGAATAACCCCTAATACACCTACTTTATTAGGACCCTTTCGATTCATAATATACCCTAAAACCTTACGCTCAAGCAAAGTAAACCAAGCAACCGCTATAAGAGCACAAACCCTTGGAATAACCAGCCTCAATAACTGCATTTTCTCTCTTAACTTAGCAATTTTAGCTCTCTTGATTCTTTTACTGACTTAAGTCATCGATTATAGAATTTAGGTGTAATGAATTCAATAACAATAGGCATGAATCTATGGTTTGCACCACAAATCTCTGAACATTGTCCATACAGTACTCCCCTTATACAGACATTAACAGGCACTTCATTAATACGCCCTGGAATAGCATCCACCTTTAACATACAACTAGGGATAGCAAAAGAATGAATCACGTCTTCACTTCTTACGAAACACCGAATGTCCACATTTGAAGGGGCCACTATCCGCTGATCTACGTCCAATAACCGATACCCATAATCCCATTTTGTTAGCATAAACGAGTCAAACCCTAAAACTTCCGCTTCGTCACCCATAAACTCGTAACTTCAGTACCATTGGTGGCCAATGGCCTTAAAGCTAAACGAAGGCGATCCAATCTCATCTATTAAATAAAGCAAATGCATAGAAGGTACCGCCACCCCCACTAAACACAATCTAGGAATGACAGTTCAGATTGTTTCTACTGTTTGATTTTCTTTTAAAAATCGAAATCTAGTTTTTTCTTTTTTTAACACCCATCGCATTATATAAAACACAAAAGATATAATAAACACAATTAAGCACATCACTCCTTCGTAAAAAAGTCTTAAATATTCCCCCACTCAATAATAAGAATCCTGGAATGATTTTCTACCTCACAACGGCATTAAAAGTTACATCAACAAAACCACCGCTCTAAAAAAAACAATTAGAACACTCAATAACAACCTCTTTAAAAAAGAGTAACCGTGGTACATCTCTCTTATACGACTAAATTTGCTTATCATAACCAAAACTCCTTGAGGACCTCTATTTTCTAACCACCCTTTTTCCAAAACTTTTTCAACATAACAAGATAAACCTATTCTGAATTTTGCTGGTAACTGAGTTCTAAGTCTTTTTAAACCTCACATTGACCTTAAAAACCAAGAAATCTTTAGATGCCACTTGTTCAACTCAATCTTTGTTGTAAGTCTATAAAACACCACTCCTACAACTGCTAATACTCTTGGCGCTATTTTATCAAATAAATTTAAATACAACCTCACCCACAACTCTTCGCAAAGAGAAGAGATCAACCAACCAACTACACAAGAACTTACAACTAATCTTAAATACCTTCACTTTACAACGGCTGTCTCTTCTAAACGAATTACCCTAACGCAACTTTTTCTCAGCCCAAAAAATAAACTAGAAACCAAACGAATGGAATACGCTGAAGTAAGAAAAAACCCTACAAATAAAAAAAAATAAACACAAATAGATTCACCCCCCAACAGTGAAACCTCAAAAACTATATCTTTTGAATAAAACCCCCTGAAAAAAGGTGTCCCACATAATGCTATAACTGCAATTATAAAACAAGACATTGTCACCGGTAAAGACTCTCAATTTAATCCTAACAAACGAATATCTTGAGTTTTTTTGTTTCTATGAATGGCAACCCCTGCACATAAGAAGAGAAGTGCTTTAAAAAAAGCATGAGACACGAGATGGAAAAAAGCAATTCTAAAAGCTCCTACAGACAAACTAAAAAGCATCACCCTAAGCTGGCTTAAGGTTGACAAAGCTACAACCTTTTTTAAATCTGTTTCTATTATAGCACATCTTCCTGCCATAAGCAAAGTCATACACCTTAAAATTTTTAGTACAAACAGCCTTTCATCACCCCCCAAAAACACATACTTTCTTCGCAAAAGTAAATAAACTCCTGCAGTAACTAGCGTAGACGAATGAACTAAAGATGAAACAGGAGTTGGCGCTGCTATTGCAGCAGGCAATCAAGCAGAAAAGGGTATTTGAGCTCTTTTAGTGATTCTTGCCAAAATTATAATTAAAGGAAGCCTCGGTGTTTCATAAATCCTTTTGTTTAAGTATACTAGCCAGCTCCCTTCACATGAAAAGACCATAATTGACACAAGCAACAACACATCGCCAATTCGATTCACTAAAGCAGTTAATATACCAGCAGTGAGAGACTTACTGTTTTGATAAAAAACTACTAACAAAAATGAGGAAATTCCTAGCCCATCTCACCCAATTAACAGGCAAATTATGTTAGGAATAAAGACTAGCAAAAGCATAGATAAAACAAAAACCCCTACCAAATAAACAAACCGCTTAAAAAAAACCTCGTCGTTTATGTATCAATCGCAATAATTTATTACGGAACCTGAAATTAACAACACAGCCGCTCTAAATAATAAACTAACTTGATCCAACAAAACAGCCATTTGAATGTTGATTCTTAACCCTCTTCAAACAGATCAATCTAGTATAATAACAGGTATATAAAAACTGCTAATAAAAAACAATCCACCCAAAACCGAAAAAATTAACCCTAAAATTTTAGAAAAATGAACCATTAAAAAAGCAAGAGTTTTTTCTCTTATCTAAAACACCACAAGCTTTTATTTTTATTAAACTAGCTTTTTAAGAGCAAGAAGACACACTTCAATAATTAACTGCAAATTAAACCTTTTTATTAAAGTATTACTCCAACTATTTACTATCATTTTAGAGTTTACACGGTCATCACCAAACACACGTGTTACTTGAACAATAAAAGATAGTATAACAGCAGCTTCTGAAACAGCAACACATAAAAACCTTAACAAGACGATAAGACCATTTTTCGGAAATCTTAAAACTACTAAAATACAAAGGCCTAGAGTTATAAACTCCAAACCTAAAAAAATTTTAATAAGATGAGAACTTTGTAAACATCTAATAATTAAGCCACAAAAAAATACTTCTAACCCAAGAACCAGCACTATTCAATTAATTTATCTCAAAACCACTGTCTTAACAAAGAAAGCATAGCAGATGCAAAATAAAAACACGTTGCTACTTGCCCAATCTGTTGATAAGGGTACTCCGGTATTTTCATTCCAACCCACGTAAGGGTAAGTCAAGAGCTTACAAACCCCCAAAAAACAAACTGACTGATAGGATAAAAAGCCATGCTACGAAACTTCCCCCTATGGAACAATGGCACTAAAAATAAAATAACAACGGACAAAAGTAAAGCCACCGCACCTCCTCCCTTGTTAGGAATAGAACGCAAAATCGTATAAGCAAACAAAAAATATCACTCTGGCTCAATGTGATAAGGAGTTTTCAAAGCGTCTGCTGGAATCCAATTATTTGAATTACCCAAAACCTCAGGAAAATAGCATACTAACAGCATGAGGATAAATCTGATAAAAACTAAACCGACACAATCTTTAATTGTGTAATAGGGATGAAAGGGAATTAACAAAGCGTCACCGGATACACCTAAAGGATTGTTTGACCCCGTTTCATGTAAAAACACTAAATGGATTACTCTAAAGAAAGCCATAATAAAAGGCAACAAAAAGTGCAAAGAATAAAATCGACCTAATGTTGCATTATTCACCACATAACCTCCTCAAATTCACTGAACTAATGTTTCTCCTACATATGGAATAGCCGTAAACAACCTTGTGATAACAGTACACCCTCAATAAGACATTTGACCTCAAGGCAATACATAACCTAAAAACGCCGTAGTTATTACCAGAATAAACAAAAGCACTCCCACATTTCAAACCCTTTTATACTTATAAGAGCCATAGTACAGATTACGCCCGATATGAGCATAGATGCATAAGAAAAAAACAGATGCCCCGTTAGCGTGAGTTCTACGTAACATCCACCCCTTTTTTACGTTGCGAATGATGTGAACAACTGAATCGAAGGCTATATCTACATGAGGTGTGTAATGGAAGGAAAGTAAAAGCCCTGTTACAATTTGAACAAATAAACAGAACCCTAAAAGAGATCCAAAATTTCATCAAACATTTAGATTTACAGGAGTTGGTAGGTCTCACAAGGCATTGTTTAAAATTTTCAACAATACATTATTTTTTCGATAAGGGCCTACAATAGTTTTAAAAGCTTTTAGAAGCACTGGTCTTGTAAACCAAAGAAGGGCTAACCCTTAAAACTTATAACCGCTAAATCTTAGAACTCCTACTTGGAAGGTAGGCATAATACTTTTTACTACAGCTATTAAATTACCGTAAAAAACGACAATTATCGCATTTTAAGGTTTGAAACCCCACATTTTAACTTTAAATTATTTTTACTTTTACCTACAAGATACACGATAGCACAATTAGATAAAGGGCCCCGTTAAACAAAATAAAAAGTCGAACCACTCCTGATAAACGTTTATTTAAACGTCAAGAGTACCCCAATATAAACCCTTTTATTAACCGGATATAAAAACCCAAAGAAATAATTGACCCTAAAATAGGAAAAATGATCATCCTTATATTAGGGACTAATAAAAAAACTATTAATTTTATAAAAAACCCTCCTATTGGAGGGATCCCTGCCAATCTTAAAGAAACAACTCTCCCTAAAATACACAATCACTCTGACCCTGTGTTTTTTAAGCTTAAAAAAGCACTCACTAAAATTATCACACTTAACTGAATTAAATAACTTACAAAGTAAAATAAAAACAACTTTTGAGAACAGGCTAGCGCCACTAACATTCAGGCCCTCTGCACAAGTGAGGAATAGGCTAAAATCCCCCGTACTGACAATTGATTCAACCCCCCAATTCCCCCTAAAACACTAAGCCCAACCACACCAACTATTACCCACCACACTCTTACTCAACTAGCAATCAAAAAAAACGGGCCAATTTTTTGGATTCTCATAATAAACCACCTAGTCAATCAATCCCTAATTTTAATTACAGATGGAACCCAACTATGAAAAGGAAACACCCCTCCTTTACAAAACAATCCAACATACACACATGTTATTCTTATATTCATAAATAAATTGTAAAAACCAACACCACCAGATAAAAACAGCAAAACACCCATCAGAAAAAATATTGATCCAATTGCTTGAATAATAAAATATTTTAAGCCTGCTAACACATTAGAATCACCCCGCATACTTAGAACCCCTAAAAACCCAAAAACATTAATCTCTATCCCCAATCACCCTCCTAATTTTGAGTCCGAACTCAAAACAAATATAACACCCAAAACTAAAACTATCAATCTGATAAGATTCAAAGGATTTATCAAATTCAGCGTAAAACAGGAACTAAAGCCATCAAGCTGCGTTTTTATACGATCTAATACTTGTAAAATCAATAAATAACAACATCACGTTATAAAAAAAAGAAGCACGTATATAACCAATCTTTTTTGTTTTAAAACTCCAATATAGCTAAAAAAATAAAAACTTCAAAATAAAATAAGAATTCTTTTTAATAAATTTTTGTCGAACTGGCGACAGATGATAGTAATTAAGACACCAGTTGATACCCTCAATACTAATAAGCCTGTCTCCCCAAGAGATAAGAGTACTATATCAATTAAATTGTTGTCAGAAATTAGCCCTAACCCGGCGTATTTCAAAATAAAGTAGCCCAACCCCTTATTTACTCCTAACCTTACAAGTAACCTCTGCCATAAAACTTCGGTAAAATCAATAAAGTGCAAAATAGTTTTTTTAAAGTAAAGTCGAATAATATATTAAAAAAGACGCTCTTAATTTTTAACAAAAATTAGTTTTAAGTTTACAACCCATATTTAATTAAGCATTAAAAAGATTTACACTTTCGACTCTGCCACATCAAGGCAACTGGATTAACCCCACACAATGCACTATTTTTGGGGTGTCTTCTCTTTTTTTTTATCAATCAACGCGCTTCGCAAAGGAAGCCGACGTTTTTTAACTATAGAAGCTACTAATAAAAGAACGTACAAAAGAACAACCCCCATAAATAAATAAATAAAAACAACCTGATTAAAAATAAAAAAATTATATCTGCAATTTTCAGGTAATTTTTCTTTCATTACTAAAAAAGAAAAATTCACAAGAATAAAAGAAAACAATATTTTAAACGGAATAAATCTTAAGGTAAACTTTTGATTAGGAAAAACTCTTAAGACATAGCCGAATAACACTATTAAACCTCCCACATAAATTAAGAAAACAAAATAAGCAAGCAAGCTTCTATATTTTATTCCTATAACCAAACAACAAGTAACAGCCGACCTTCCTAGAATAAAACCCATATATAAGGACTCAGTAACCCTTAATCTTATTAAACACAAACCCAAAGATAAGCCAGAGAATAGCACCAACCTCATTAAATTTTTACCTATATTTAGGCTCTTATAAGACAAAGAGACTCACTCTTAACTCAAGCACGACAAGCCAGTATTATAATTTAACTATGTCCAATCTTAGATTAATAAGTAAATACACTTACTTTTAACTTTGCTTTCAAAACAAATAATGATTAACCAACAAATCCCTATAAATTGGAAGATTAAAAACTCCTCTCGTACTAAATTAACCTATATCTCAAAAAGGATAGAAACTGACCTAGCTCACGCCGGTCTGAACTCAGATCATGTAAGAGTTTTAATGGGCGAACAGACCAACCTTAAAGACTTCTGCATCTTTCGGAAACCTTAATCCAACATCGAGGTCGCAATCTCTTCTGTCTATAAGAACTATAAAGAAGAATAACGCTGTTATCCCTAGAGTAGCTTATCATATTCATACAGAGGATAGATCCAGTAAGAATATTTAAATAGTGAAATTCATGATTTCATGTTGCCCCAACAAATCCTAAAAAATCAAATTCTTATGATTTTTTTTAGAACAAGCTTCTAGGGTCTTGTCGTCCTTTACGATAATGCTTGCCTCTTCACACGCAGGTAAATTTTAATTAACTTTTGTTGACACAGAAAACCACCGTAAACCCTTTCATACTTGCCTCTAATTAAAAGGCTAATTATTACGCTACCTTTGTACACTCAGAATAATGCAGCTGTTTACTACTTATAGCACTGAGCAGGGAGTACTTTCTATATAAAAATACAGGAAGAAATGTTTTTGTTAAACATTCGACGGTTTTATTTGCCGAGTTCATTAAAAAAAGTGTATAAAAACTAAATATTTAAAGTAGGATGACAACCCCTAACATAGTTTAAGATTTTTTCTACTTATTTTTACATTATAATTAAACTTGTAATTTATTTTTTTATACAAAGTATGAAGCATAGATAAATTTTAAAATAAAAATTAACTTATTTATAACAAATTAATAGATAATTAACATAAAACTCACTTTAGTAAAACTTTTCAACCCCGCTCAATTTTTTAAAAATACAACTTATCTCGCATTTTCTAACTCTTAAAATTAAGGCTATACTAAATATATTTATAAAAAAACCAGATACCAAAAAGGGCAGTATAGTATATAGCCTTTAACAGATAGTTATTTTTAATTATGAAACATTAAAACCACCCAATCAGTTAGATTCCTTTTTATCGGGCAAACAAAATTTATTTTATTTATGTAGTACAACTCTTATACAAAAGGTACCTTTGTTTAAAAGTTTTATTTTAGGTAGTAGACCTCATTTACACTTCACAACACGGAAAAAAGTAGTACACCATCTTCTTCGTTTTCAACAAAGTGCTTTGAATTAAGCTACTTTTCCTTATTATGAGCAATTAAACTTTAGCTTTTTTATACCCATAAGCCAATAATCAGCCTATCATTAGACAGAAGAAAAAAAGTTTAATATACCACTCTTCCATAAACCAAGAAAAGCACCACCAAAGGAAAACCCCCGGAAAACAACGTCCATCTAAGAATCTGAAAATAATGGCAACTCATCCAGTTATCACTAAACAAGGAAGAAGCATAAAGAAAAGAGCTCATCAATTCACCTCACTAATATAATAAGGCCAAGAAAAAAATCTAAATACCATGTACGCAATAAAAGGCAAATAAAAGAATAACTTTACTAAAACTTTCGAATCTTCTAAATCGTACTTTTCGGCAGTATTATCTAGCCAAATTACGACCTTTCTCAAATGTTTTGTATTTAACATTTTTGATTTAAATCAATCTCAAAACTCTCTTTCGATAAATTTTAACGACTCTGGCAATAACTTCTTGTTATTAACGTTTTCTCCTAACTCTTTTAAACCGATCGTTTTAGGGATCTCTAAATTCTCCGAAGACTTACAAACTTTTTTTTCCCTAAGCTTTGAAGAATCTTTTAACGATTCTTTATTATCATAATTTTTTTTAGACTCTATTAAACCACATGCTTCAGAAATCTCTGCTTCAGGAGTCCCTGACTTTTTAGAAGGTTTACAAACACTTTTATAGACACAATCTTCATCAATCTTAACTTCAACTTTTGCAATATCATCATTTAAATTATTTTTAGAGTCTATTACAATTACGGCCAAATCTCTAGCCCGTAAATAGACTTTTCCAGTAAACAAAACCCTTACACCTAATTTAACCAAACAAACCAATAAAAACTCCAACGCTCAACTCAAAAAAATAGATAATTTCTTCTTTAAAAAAATGGATAGGCGGTTGCCACTCATATGCGCTTATGAATATCTTCAATCATGTTTTAAAACACTAAATCGACCTTGAAATTTAACAATTACAGGCTTATTTATTTAACCGCACGTTATCTCCCTCAAACATAAACCACTAAATAAAGAAAGATTCACACTACATCAACAAAATGCCAATATCAAGAACAAACCTTAAACCCGTAATGCTTACGAGGCGTGAATCGACAATTAATCAAACGAACAAGTGTGACTAACAAAAACCCAGTCCCAACCAAAACATGTGTCCCATGGAACCCAGTCATAATATAGAACAAGCTCCCATAAACACTATCAGCAATAGTAAATCTAGATCAATAGTACTCATATCCCTGTAATAAAGTAAAAAAACAACCCAATAGAACGGTTAATACTACACCAAAAATAGCGTGGTTATTCTGTGCAGCACGCACAGCTGAATGGGCGTACATCAGTGAACAACCAGATCTAACTAAAACCCTTGTCCCACAAAGAGGCACTTTGAATGGATCGATTCTTTTTAACCCTATCGGGGGTCAAAGACACCCAATCGCGATATCAGGCGCCAGTCTTATGTGAAAAAAAGCTCAAAAAAAAGAAAAAAAAAATATTACTTCTGAAATTAAAAACAACAAAAACCCGTCTGTCATCCCTTTTTC
>MJUU01004291.1:9951-23524 GCA_002080025.1 Modiolus philippinarum
CTGTATCGACCACAAGCCCTTGAATAGCGAATGAGTTGTGAGATGTAAACTCCATATGCTGGTGCTTTTGGAATGTTGCCACAAAGAAAAAGGAAGTTTACTATTGGAAAAGTGAAGTTTGTAATGTACCTCATAATTTAGCATACATCTCATCAATTTCAATGACCTCGAAAGATATCGAGACAATTGGGTTTTGTAACATTTTGTTCACATTTTTTTTTTCATTTTTAGCTCACCTGGCTATGCCAGTGCGAGCTTTTGTGATCACTTATAGTCCGGCGTCCGTCGTAAATTTTTCATTCAAACATCTTCTCTGAAACCGCTGGGCCAATTGGAACCAAGCTTGCTCACAATGGTGCTTAGGTGGGCCCTTTTAAAAATGTATCTGGCAAGTCCGTAGCATATCCAAGATGACCACCAGCGGGGAACATAGTTTAATATTGGATCCTATGGGCAAATGTATTTGAAGATCTTCTCCTCTGAAAGTGCTTGGCCAATTGGAACCAAACTTTGTCACAATAGTCCTTAGTTGGCTCCTTTCAAAAAAGTGTCAAGTAAGCCTGCATTGCATCCGAGATGGCCACCAGAGGTGTCTGCCATGGCCTAGGTGAGCGATACAGGCGCTTGAGAGCCTCTTGTTCATTTTCATAATCTAATTCGTGAGTCAAGTGAACAAATTTAAGAAAATTATGAATATACACTGGAAGCAACATAAAATCTGAATCTTGACAAAATGCATTTTGCCGCATACTGGCTTTCCATATGTTATTTTGGACCTGATGTAGTAAGTTGACCTCGGACTTAGTCCTCGGTCAATATTTTCTGAACCAGTCAATAGTTTGTAAACATATACTGCATAAAATGTTTCTTAATAAGACAAAATAAAAAGTCGAAGTCTTGTTAATTCCCTCTGTCCATCAGACCGTCCGCCCGTTAATGCACCCTTCCGACTAGAAGGTTCACGATTTTCCTCAGACAATCGATGTGCATTTATGGATTGTATCTGTGAATATTATTTATAAATATATCAAAAAGACTACTGGATATATTGCCTCGATTCAATGTGTATCTTGCAGGGCCATGCGTCATGCACAATTCTAATTCATGAATTGTCAAGATATCATACCCTTAAGAATAAACAAGACTTTTCATGATCATCCTCCAATTCATTCAGATTACTTCTTTTCAAAAAGAAAACCATCGTTTTAACCTGGATATGGGATGTTGTCTTCTTGACATTTACCCCATTTCCTTTCTTTTACATTTAGTGATAGCAGAAATGACCACTTTATCCACAGAAATATTTACAAGCAATGCCTTTGAAATTATTTATGAAAACTAAATGCGAATATTTTCAATTTAAATGGGACGTAGGGATAGTCAGGTGGTATTTGTTATGCTACAGTAACTTTTAACCAGCCGTTATCTGACGGTAATGACACTATCATCGATTGATAATAACCGGTCATTATCATCCAATGATAATGACCGGTGCTCGAATAATTTCATAATTATAGTTATCATAACTGATTCAGAAGTGGATAGTCAATGCTTAACTTGCAATTGTCTCTCTAGTCTTTATGACAATCAATGTAGGGATAACATTCATTAGACAACAAAACCATATAAATTTTACAAGTAATTTTAATGTTCATAAATAAATGGTAGGATGTGAAAAAAATGCCATGGTTTCCTCAATAAAAAACAAATAATAGTAAACTACTAAAATGGTCATTATCGTGAAATATAGAATGCCCTTAAGTTCATTTAAGAATTGAATGCATTATTTTGAAGTTTCATTGGGATATGAAAGGGTTGACCGAAGCACATTTTTAATGAAGCGCGCTAGCGCTTCATGTTGAAAATGTGCGCCCGGTCAAACCTTTCATAGTCCCTGTGAAACTTCAAAATAATGCATTCAATTCTTATAATTACATTTTAAACCCGAAATATAAAAAACAACTAAATTTACTGGGAAGTACATCATGTACATTGGGATTCTATTTTTACAAATTCATCCGCCATGTGAACACGTGGTCAAATGTGTTTCATGGGAATTGCAACTTCACATTGATATGCCACGTGATCGACGTTCACCTATCAAACTGACGGAATTCAAATGAATATTCATGAAATGTAATTATTATCTATTGTATAGGTAATAGCTCCATGTATATATGCGGACTGGAAATTGAATGCATATTTTTCAAAAAGATTAAATAGAAATTATACACCAACAGTGCTTTACTCGACAAGTGGAAATTGGAGGGTGTTGGCATACACTCGTGTATGTTCGATGGGGAAAAGGGGATGCGTGCAACATTATGATTGTTATGTGGTAGAAACGACCAATAAATTATTGTTAATTATAAAGTCAGCAAAAATAAAACAAAATTGGCTCAAATTAACTTTTTAATCAGACAACATATAATAATTTTACAAATTAAATACAATATATCACTTCTCTGACAATAATGAAGTCCAAGTAATAGTCCAAATGAACAGTTCACTTAATTCCACCAATGAATGTCCAATAGAATAATTCTTATAATCCCCACTAAATAGTTGATAATAGATTCACATTAACTGATGTCGATTTCCAATACGAAAGATGTGCGTGATAATCCTATATAAACTAATAAATCCCGTATAAACTTATTAAACTGACTGTCTCAACCCTTTTCTGCTACCTTATATAAATACATTTATTATTTCTAGAAAAATCTATCCACAAGATATAACTAGAACATTCTAGTCAACTAATAATCACATGACTTAAATGGTTATGTAAGGAAAACCTCTAGAAAATTCTATGTGTTAAAAACTAAATTTTAATTCTAGAAATTTCCATATGTTCTAAGGTGTAATAACCTTGACCATTGTTTATTGTAAACAGGTTACATAACTAGGCCAAACAAATTACATAATATTAAGGCCGTACAAAATAAAAACAATGAATAAAATGCATTATAGAATATTTACAATATTTAATTACCTATAACAATGATATAATTAAGAAGAAATGAAAACTAGCAAACTAATGTTGTGCACGTGTGTATGTGCAGATGAAATCTGGTAAGTCGTATATAGATACTTGCTTTCATGAAGACCAAAATTTAGCGAATTGCTTAAAAATTCAAAGTGATAGTTAGGTTTGTTTAATGGGGGGTTCCAATATCCCATATCCGAGTAAGTCCGATCTAAAACATCCATTTGAAAATTAAATTTAATATAATGCTTAATTTCTTTTTTTTTGAGGATTGCAAACAGCCCGGGGTCGAAGGCCACCAGTTGCTCTCCTGGAACAAATACATGTACATACAAGACATATATAAAAGACAAGACGTGCGCATCACAATACATATACAAGATTATTTTCACATAAAAGACAATTACAGTGACAAAAATGATTAATTCCAAAATAATTTTAAGTTAAGGGAAAATGCATAAATTAAGATTCAATTAAATCGTATTAAAACGGTATTCAAATATTAAACTAAATATTTTGGATTTTTTTCAGCAAATAAGTCAATACTACCACGTAATAACAATTCAACGTGATAGTTTGAGCAGTAGCTTAGAAATTACGTTTGAAATTATAATCTGTTTTAATTTATCATAAAGAAAGGTTCTTATCTCATCATAAATTGTACAATGTAAAAAGAAATGTTCGTGTTCAGTAGACATTGACTGCAATTTCTGTAGGTTAAATAAAATTTGAAGATATCCCAATAATTATTGAAATATCCCCCAGTCGAACTAATTAATACCCATGTACGTTTTGTCTCAAATATCCCATATCCCATTGATAAAACTCGTAAAGATCCCATATCCCTTAACAAATATACCCTAAACAAACCACGATGGTTTATTCATAAAAAATACAGATTTTCCAGAATAACCGACCCACTGAGAACATTAGTTTGCACATATATAATTATTTGTCGCAAAAATCTGTTATTTTAGGTTTTCATCAAAAATGGAATACTGCAGTCGACAGGCGCCACCCGTCACTCTGGATATTTATCCGGAAATCAAAATATGAGCAAACAAACATAGATGTATCCGGCAATTAATGGTAACCAATCTGCTCCTCGAAAGAGAATATACAAGAGGATGGAGAAAAGGACCAAGAAGCTGCGTCACCAATAAAGAAGTGGAACAAAAACACTGGAGGAGTTTGGAACTCAATGTCTCATGTCGTAAAAGACTTTATATAGATGGATAAGGGAATTAGGAGACAGAAAATTGTCATTAAACTTTATCAAATAGTAAACACAAACACTTCCATTATTTCTTTTTCTTGATTCTTCCCGCTTATTTTGAGCGACTCTTATACACATCGTTTATGATATTTTACGAAAGGATATAGAGTAAATGAACATGAGACAATAACACATATGTAAACTCCAACTGCAATCATTTTAATGATTGACCATTACATAAATGAGATTCACAAAGAGAAAATAGCCATACTACAAGCGAAAATTGTCCCACGACCGCAACATATAACTACATTGCTTTTGGCGTCCTCTCATGGAAGAAATAAGGAACTTGTACACATATTAAAAACGGTAAAACACGTTTATATAACATTCTATTGCAAAGAAAACCACGCTCTTTAGTTTACTATCTGGGAGTATCATTTCCCCTTCATATTATTAGACATTCGGACCAAGGACTTATAATTATCATTATAAGTCCTTGTTCGGACTAATAGATTTTCGAACCAATGGACCTTCGGACTATTGGACCTTCGGACCAATGAACCTTCGGACTATTGAACATTCGGACCATTGGACCTTCGGACTATCGTTACGGAACTAAATGTGTGTAATATGGTATAAATGCCTTCATAAATATAATTTGTATAATCATCCAAGTGGTTCGTTTCTTCAGTGTTGATCCGAAAACCGACCATAAAAATTATATTGTAATTAGTAGGGTTAAATACAGTCTGAAATCCGGTGGTATTTAAACAATAGAATATGAACTCTCGTTTAGAAAAGATAAAAATGTCGATTGCAATATGTAACTTATAAAAGTTAAATACTCTGTTATATTCATGTGACGTATCTTGATATTGACAAATAATGTTGATATTTCTTGCATTTATTTTAATGAAAATTAAGTCTTCCCGAAATATATCTGGTTCCAAAGAGTTTTGGATCTAGGTTTTTCTTTTATAACGAAAATTTTCAGGAAAAAAATACACTTTGCAGTTAAATATTTATCGTTTTACTGTATTTTCAAATTTTTGACTGGGTACACGCAGTGGTTTCGACGAAATAAAGTATAAAAAACGACCATTATCTAGGTTAAATAAAATCGATATTTTACTCACTAAGGACGTGGCGTCTTTGAATGGGTTTTAACTGAAGGTAGGCCCTTTTCCTTGATTGAACCAAGGAAATCTTGTGTTGATGATTAGCTAGGCTATGGAATAGCCTAGCTATATAGATAGTTCTTGGGGGGAAGTGAGGAGTACGCTTGCGCAGAAGACTATTGACCAATAGGAATTTCTGATTCTCCAAAATCAAAATGGCGTCCAGTTTCGTCCTGATAAAATGGGGCGGGGTTTCATTTTTCTGTTTCCTTGTGGAAGTTGAAAAGTATTATAAACATTTACTATAGGTGGTACCGGGAACAGGTTTGTAGAGGATGATGGGATTGGTATTGCAATATCGCTGAGCCAGATATGATAAAAAGAACTAGAGGCTCACATGAACCTGTATCGCTCACCTTGTCACTGGTTTAATCACAAACTTTGGAAGCGATCACCCAAAGACAATTTTAACAATTTTGGTTCCAATTGGCTTAGTAGGTTCAGAGGAGAAGACATTTGAATGCATTTCCCACTGAGTCCCTATGTTAAACTATGTTCCACACTGGCGGCCATCTTGGATGAGGTAAGAAAGTAAGTTTGGTTCAATTTGGCTTTGTAGTTTCAAAGGAGAAGATCTTTGGATGCATTTCCCATAGTTTCCCTATGTTAAACTATGTTCCCTGCTGGCGGCCATCTTGAATGAGGTATGAACATAAAAATCACAAACTTTGAAGGAAAACATCTAAAGACCATTGTAACCAAGTTTGGTTCCAATTGGCTCAGTGGGTTCAGAGGAGAAGACATTTGAATGCATTTCCCATATGGTCCCTATGTTAAACTGTGCTCCCAGCTTGCAGCCATCTTGGATGAGGTACAAACTCAAAAATCACAAACTTTAAAGGGGACCACCCAAGGATTATTGTGACAAAATTTGGTCCCCATTGGCTCAGTGGTTTCAGAGGAGAAGATCTTTGAATGCATTTCACATGTTAAACTATCTTCCCCGCTGGTGGCCATCTTGGATGAGATGCGAACCTGCTGGATATATGAAGAAATTGTAGTTCTGGAAAACCTCAACACTTTTGCAATTCACATTTAACCTTTATCTCAAACAGTTTTTGAAATAAAAGTAAAAACGTTCAAAAATTGTGAAAATTCAAAGAAAAAGCGTCAATAACTCTTATGTGGGTTGTCAGATTTTCTTCAAAATTCCAGGATATGTAGATCTTACTATGCTAACCATTTTTGTTATACAAACTTTACTTCTATCTTCTATCGATTTCAATATATAAGACCAGAAGTAAAGAAAAACTGAAAATTTTACGGAAAAGGGGCCATAACTCCAAGACGGGTAAACGGTTATTCTCCAAAATTGCAGGGCAGGTAGATCTCATCATGCTGATTATTTTTATCCACGTCAGAATTTTGATATCTGTAGTGGTTTTCGAGTAATTTTCAAAAAACAGCAATTTACCCCTATGTTCTATTTTTAGTAACAGCGGCCATGTTGTTGGGTCTACGGACATAAAAATCACAAACTTGAAAGAGCATACCATTGTGATGATTCAAGCCAAGTTTGGTTAGTATTGGTCAAGTAGTTTCAGAGGAGAATTTCTTTGAATAAAAGTTAACGGACGGACGGACGGACGGACGACGGACGCCGAGTGTAGCAAAAGCTCACATGGCCTTTGGCCAGGTGAGCTAATAAGAACAATAATGTATAAATTTAAAACCAGAAGTTAATAAATAAAGGTGAGGTATTGTGCAATAATATACAAATACTATAAAAGACTTTTCAATTGTGTTAAACAAAGAGTGATTGTAGTTTGTGGAGATACTTAGGCAATGGACAACGAAAGGTGGAAAGATTTTGCGGAAGAAGAAAGAGCTACCGGTGTTTATTTGTGTGTGCTGTAAAAGGTTTATTATTGTATCAATCACATTAAGGTGGGAAGTTACCAAATCAAAGGTTAAAATATTTGAAAAATATTTTGTAGAAAAGAAGAACTCAATAAGGTGTATTGGAATATGAAATCCAAAACTGGGGTTACCGTGCATTTTTTCCGGATTTTCTAGTCTCAAAAGTGCGGAAAATGGAAGGAAAATAACAAAGACATTAGAAAAATGCACAAAATTTGGTGCCAAATTTTTATTGTAATTTAAAATTCAATAACCAAAAAGCTATTTTTCTATGACCAAAAATTAACATAATATTCTTGAGAAAAAGCGCAATCTTTTGATATGCAGCTTTCACTTAAGAGAAATATAAAAGCTCGAACACAAGCAAGCCAGTAAAAAAGTGCCGTTTTTATATTGACGTCGCGTCAAGATTTAGGGACGTTTCTGACGTCCACAGTTTACAACGTTTTTGTTGCATCTCGATCAAATAATTCTGCATAGTAGTGCTATTAACATCAGCTTGAAAAGTATGCTTTTGTAATATGCTTCAGACTGTCAATATTGGGTGTAATTTAACTCCCTTAACACTATCGACCAAGTGCGAATCGATGGGATCATTATTAGAGTCTAAACAATAGATGCGATTCCGATAAAGGAATTGTTACTGTCAAAAAATCAATAATGTTTACGACAGTAATAATGACTTTTTCAACAATAGCATATATTGTGTTGACTATCATAATGATCTCGTCGATTCGCACTTGGTCAGTAGTGCTTAATGAATACTTAGGCCTTGCTCTCGCTTCGTTAAATGTAGTGTAGTGTAGGTGTACTCGACACTTTAAAAAACCATACATTTGTTCACGAAACATTTTTCATAAAATTTAATCGATAGTTAATGTAAGGTGCTGCTCGAATATAGCTTCCAAACACTCCGAATACTCTGAACAGTAATCGAGTGGGTCAGAACAGCTGTGCAGAACATGTTCTGTCTGGGTGGTGCGTTTGGAACATCCTATGGATTCAAGATGGCGGCGAAAAATACGAAAAGTATGAAAGGAAACTTATTAAATGAATTGCGCCATTTTAACGAAGAAAACGTTAAAAATCTCAATGATCATACACGAGATTGAAATTCACAAATTATTTACGTTAGATGCATAGGTAAGTGATAAACGCGGTCATTATCATATTTATTTATCATATGCCGATCTGAAATGTGGAAATGTGAACGGCTGCCAATTTTAGTGGTTGAATTGAATTTTTAAAATCGATAAAGATCAATAGAAATAAATTAAAAATAAATATTTTCACAATTTTAGGAGTCAGAATGTTTTCCCATACTCAATGCTCACAGAAGAAACTAAATGTCTTTCCAGCATTTTTTTGTGTATACTGTAAGGTAAAATCTATTCAGTTACATAGAATGTATAAAATAATTTAATTTTCCAATGGGTTCAGGGTTGTTAGGGTAAAATCCCGATCATGTAGATATTGATAGCCATATTGGATGTTCTTTTCCTGTTCTATTTTTCTCGATTATCGAGCACGGCCTTGGATATCTGTGAGTTCAGTGTTACTTAAAACTGCTTCCTGTTTTTACAATAATGTTTCAGTGTTATTCGGTGATAATTTCGATGTAAAATACACACCGTTAAGCCACAAATTTTCAATGAACTAGTAAAAAATATTTATCATTTAAAGGTATGCCAATCTTTTACTTACATGCATAATTATTCTTTTTCGTTTTGGAAACCTTCCAAAATGCATATATATTTTTTATTCAAATAAAAATATTTGGTAAAATAACGAAGATTGTTCACTAAAACTTTGACAGAGTCTCCAAAACTCTTTTTCTTTCAATTTACGTCCTTAAAAAGTGTCTTTTGTCACAAACTGCATGTTTTTTTGTTTTTTTTTCGTTTAGTTTCACAAACAGAATTATCGAAAGAAAATCCCTTTAGATAGAGTACAAGAATAAGAATTTTATTATACTAATCAAGAACCCATAAAGGGCATCATAATATAACAAAATACAGTATGATTGATTAAACATATAATGCAACAAACAAAAATAGACTAATACTGGTCAGCTATGGTGGTGAAGGGCACGACCAGAGCCTTCTCGTTCCTTCAAATGGACTAAAATCAAGGAGCAGGACATTTGGTCGAGCACAGCCATCCCAGAGTATTGGAGTCCCCGGTAGGAATTAATTCACTTTCGTTATGCATTTTCTATCTGTATTACTTGCAATTGTTTGTTTCCTATCAAAACATTATCGAACCTGATAGTTTCGAGCGTATTTTATGGTATATATGTATCATATGAAAACACATAAAACTTTTTTTTTATAATGCAAATGTAAGTGTCTTTCATTTACGTTATGCTACACCGCCTTTTGTACCCGCCCCACACCTTTTATTATGCGTATTATGCGTAAAGGATGCAAAGTTGGTATACATGTAAAAATGTTATGATTTAATGTTTAGTTTGCTGACTATTTTGATCGTTTTCCTATCTATGAAAATGTATCATAGGAGAGTAAAAATCTCTAATTTTGATGGATTGTCAAACGATTGAATGAATGATTGCTATGGGGTTAATCTTCACTTTCACCAGTATTTCAGATATCTTATGACAATCAGTTTTAGTGGTGGAGGAGTGCCCGCAGAGAACCACTGACCTTATGATTTTAAGTCGAGTGCACCCTTTTTGTAATGTACAAAGCGGGGTGTGAACTCAAACCGCAGTGGTGATAGACTACAGTGGTTTTATAGGTAGTATATCTACCTTACCACTTGGCCACCCAGGCATCGATTATCAAAAGAAAAATAATCTAAAACCGGCAAATTAAAATCCGAGAACAAGTTTGCCGAAATACCTCATCTTTCACTTAAATCATGGACAGAAATTAAAAATCAAAATCGTATTTATATTAAGTATTACAAAACAACACTACATTGAGTTTACAGATATGAACAAATTAAGTGTGTAGGCGATTTAAACTTGTTTAAAAGTGAAAACAAATTACATGGCAAACTATTGTCGAGTACACTAAACTAATTGTAAACAAGTTTATAGACGTACACCGTGTTTGTTTTGAACACGGAAAATATTCTTAATTCTTTTTGAAAAAAAACATTTTTCTGAACCATTATTACACAGTTGAATGTCACTGACAATCTTTTACGATTTTAGTTTGCAATTAAAACCCTGAAAATATGCCTGTAATAACCGCTTTGTACCTTTTTTGAATAAAAATATTAAAATAAGTTACGCCGGACAGACGCTTTTGCGGTAGAAAAATCTGCCGTTTTTTTTGTTGTTTTTTTTTCTGGCCCGTTCCTTACTCAATTTTGAAATGACTGTTCCGTCTAAAAGTATCTGTGATGTTGAGCATGCAGACCTTCCCGCCAGTGTTGTTAGTTTTTTTCCTGTTTTTTTTCTATTTACCTTTTTCATGGTGTTCAAAAGATTCATTCTCCGTTGACCACAAATTTTACTTATTTTAGACACGGATTTTATTTTCTAAACATCAATTATATATCGTATAAAATGAACATCCTGTTTTGTCATTATTTCCGCGGTTCTCACTTTGAATCTGCCTATTTACAATAACTTGTAAAGGAATATTCTGGACGTCTAGAGAGTACGTATATGAAGGACCGATAACTCTTGACGGAACGTCATTTGGTAACGTCCCACCTTAAATTAAGCAAGTACTAACTAGATGCATATATATTTGTCAACATGTTGTATACTTTTTAGATACATTTTAGTTAATAAAGTTTGTCTCTGTTGAGGGATAAAAGATTAAAAAGCAGCACCCTAGGAGAACGCAAAAAAAAGCACGAAACTACTTTGAGTTGCTGTTGGCAAAAAAATGAGAGGTTTGATCGAATCAGTGACTGCTTTATCACATGTGCAGACCAACAGAAGAAATTTCAAGGAAGTACCGAGAAAGGCTTACTTCAAGTATTGATTTGAGTATACAAATACATCATAAGCCACCACACCCTTGTCAATCAAACACGCAATTTTCTATCCAAGGCTATTCCATAGCCTAGCGTATCGTTTTTATTAATATTTCATAAAAACCATCATCCACTTATGTTTATAAAGTCCCCTCGTGTTTTCTAGTTACCATTTGAGATCGTGGGTATAAAACGAAAATGGTGATGTTTCGAGACGATTTGATTTTTCCCTAGTTACATAGAATGGATTTTGGATGACCACGTTGCTTATGCAAGAATCGTCACTAAAGTCTGTTACACTTCCTTTAGATAATGGAAATTCCCTTCTACTGACTTTAATATTGCATATTTCGGCACTGGATTTTTCATGTTTGTGTAAAAATATTGTACACTTCTGAAACCACTTTTAATTTGATGATTTCCAATACATATGGAAAGAAAATATACTTTTTAAAATTGCTCCATGCTTTTAAAGGGATAATATTTTCGGCGCACCATAGACCTTTTCACGATAACTGCGGGCCATTCAGAGAGCATGTGTAACGTAAATATCCGGAAGGTGGGGCTTGGGGTAGAACAAAAGAATTTTCCTCCGGAAGTTTTTAATGAGTGTGCTCATGGACTACCCCGCAGTTAGCGTGAAAAGGTCTATTATCGAGAAGACTGGACCATTCTGAAATAGGTATTGGCAGGTATTACCCGAAGTCAGATGATAAACAAGTCTCACTTTGGCTTTAACCATGTGTTTGGACCCCCCCCTTTTTAATTAAAGAAAAAACATACCCGGAAATGAAATAATTCAACAAAATACCCAAACATGTAATTGAAATATGCATGCATTAATTGCAAAAGGAATATTTGAAAGAAATTGTTAGTGTGCTGCTAATTTCTATTTGGTGTTTACAAACAAAGTGTCCGTGGATTACAATTGTTAACCCCGAACGAGTACACCTTGCTATTAATAGGTAGGTCATCTCGGGTCATCTATTTTATCAAGTTACTTGGTCACCCTTAAAATAGGACAATCCACCACTTAGAAATTTTCACCTGTTTGGAAAAATTATGAAAATGCACATGACTGCAGACTTTTGTGCATGTCGTAAACGGCGAATTCAACATTTTAGTTATGCATGGTCATTCTTGATTTACATACCAAATATGATAAAGATTGGTGAAATAATAAAGCTAAAATCGCGAGATTTCCATTATCTTAGGGAAGTGGGACAGACTTTAAATTGACCTATAAATAAAGTATATTAAAAAATCTGTCTGAACATATAACCTTTTCTGGGTACATGCATTTTATCGCCCTATACCAATTTATTTTTGACCAGTCTGTCTATTGATTATTTTCATCACGACAGTTAGTCCTACAATATAGAACCTCGCGCTGTTTCTTTTTTCATATATACTGACTTTTACATGCAGCGCGAGGCATTGGCGGATCCAAGGGGGGTTCCGGGGGTTAGAACCCCCTTTTTTCGCACAATCATGTATTTTTTAATGAATATCCTAGTGTTTTACTAAGAAATACCCCAAAATTTTTCGCGCCTCGCTCCGCTCTGCGATATTTCCCAACACCTCTAAATCGGAACCCCCCTTTTCAAATTTCCTGGGTCCACGCCTGTGAGGTTCTATCGTATGTGTCTAAAAACCCGTAGCAAATGGTTTTTCACGAAACATGGTCATATACAACGGGTCCGGAATCAGTGTTTACTTTGGACGATTGCGCATCAACGACAGTCATTTTCACGTCACGACTACAAATACTATTGATTGGTTTTAATACATTATTTATCAAGTTATAAGAGTAAAGATCAATTGACACGTGCATTTCTTTTAGCATGAATGACTGAATTAACAGAGTACCATGGCTGTTCTAAAAATCTTAATACATGTATTAAGAAAATTGATTATATATTGCATTAAAGTATTTGTAGCGAAGTTTAGAATCGAAATATGAATACACATATTTCTGCTTGCACGTTTGATGTAATAGAGTACAGGGTTTGTTTTACAGCATATATATATACTCACGTTAGTGTTATAAGTTATCACATTAAGATAAAATAAAAAAAAAATATTCAATAAAAATAACTTCACAAATAGATTTCTTTTTTTTGTAGAATCACTACCTGCTCAATTTTCGATGNTTGTGTCATTAGGCAATGTGGTTGTGTCAATAGGCAATGTGGTTTAAATATTGCGTGATGTGGTTGTTTCATTACGTACTGTGGTTTCTTCATTACGTATTCTAGTTATTTCATTATATATTGTAGTTTTTCCACTACTTTATGTGGTTGTTTCATTACGTATTGTGGTTTTGTCATTTAGGAAAGTAGTTTTATTATTACTTAATGATATTTTGTCATT
>MJUU01004291.1:38959-49463 GCA_002080025.1 Modiolus philippinarum
TTCAAATAAAATTGTAAGAAACGTAATTGGAGACTATGAGTTTTGAATCGGTATGAAAAAAAATATAAATATTTGTGTAATTACTGAGTTGTGAATATCAAATTTCAGAATTTTGATTTCAAGATAAAAATTGAATTGTATAAGATTTAAGATGCCCGGGTTTACAACTCCACGGTGTAAAAGGTACAGTGATCACTGTGTATCACATTGACTCTTTAAAATTGAATATCAGAGTCGCACCTTCGGCGCAAAAAGCCTAAAGTATACATTGAAAAAATAACCTATATAACCAGTACATAGCATCTGCAAGTATGTTCAGAAGGGAATGTATACTGCATAATACAGTCAGACTGTTCCGTGGGTCTCTATTCAGTGCAGATTTGCAGGTCGAATTTCGACCCTACCTACCCACAATGTCCAGCTCCCTACAGAAATTTTACAAACCGAGTACTATATAAGGAACATTGCAATCAGAATAAGATATCAGTCAATCAATCCTTGCCCCTCTTATGAAAACAAAATACCGAAGTTACTGTGAATTTGGTTTCTACCTTTCAACAACGCAATATAATGATATGAAGGTGGTAACAATGTACACGACCATATTTATTTTTCATATACAACGTAATTTAAGACACATTCGTACAACGTACATGCCAATTTTGATTTTTAAGGTTATTTTTTGTATTTCCATACGTCGAACACAGACTCTCCTAAGGACACATACATTACTGTCCATCAAAAAACAGCAAGAAAACTTCTACAATAAAAATGTTATATGAGGAGGTGAAAAGTATACCCCTGCACCCAAAATGAAATGTCAAATTATCTCGATCCTTCATGGTGTTAAACAATAATTATTTTTTTTGTATATATATTATATCAATACAGTGTCTTTTCTTTGTTTAAGGTTTCATCAAAATCCTTGAAGTGGTTTATGCCGACTGGAGTCGTGCAACAGTGAAAATTGTGGACAGATGGATAGACAAACAGACAAGACAGGCAGACAGGATAATTTCTATACCCCTTAACTTCGTTTAAAAGCATAATAATAGTGTTGTGTGATGACCAAATAAAACTTTTAGGCCATGAGCTCACACAAACTTATCTGTTTTTCAGTCACTTAACGTCTCGTCCTCAAAATATTAACAAGAGCATAACCTCCTCGAAAAGACAAAATAGGGCTACTTTTCTAATATACCACTTAAGTTTTCGTTTTCACTAGAGTTTTATCTTTTCCTGTGATCTTCATTTCTATAATTTCATTTATAGACCATCAGCTTAACTCAAAGCAAATTTAATAACATTTACAACGAATATAAGTTTGTGTAAGTTACGTCCTTTTATAGCCTGTGGATACAAAAAAAAATGCCCATTGCAAATAATTGTGGATTTTTTTCCTTTTCAATTCCCTTATATAAACATTTTGAGCTATTTGCTGTACTTCTAAAGCTAAATTATCAGTTGTGATACAACGTTGAAATATATCACCATCCATTCTTATTTATTAGGTCAATATGTTTGAAAAATGGAAATTTGGGAGATTTTCATTCTTTTCCCTATTTCGATTTTCCAATGTCAGGATCGTAAATCTTCTAATTGCCAATATTAACAACAAATTGTGTACAAAAATATGTCTCAGTCTTATATTCTACATGTCTAAATATTCAAACTCTAAATGATATAAAATCTTAAAAGTTTACTTACTTCTCCAAAGAAATTTCTATATATGTCTTATAAATTTTACTATTTTTCTCTATCCATACGTCAATCTTCACAATTGCACTTTGAAATAGGTATCTATTATCTTTTCAGTTCAAAATTCTGTAATAATCCACATGGCATATAAGTAGTGAACACGTAACACAATTCGGTCTACTCGATACGAATATTATTACTAGTTGTTTACATACAAAACATTTATGGTATCTTTAAATATTAATTATTGAGATGTGGTTTGACCTGGTGTATATTATAATTTATGATTTAAGAATCTTAATATATTTATCTTGTTTTTGTTTGATAACTTACTTGTACTTAAATTAATCAGATTATTGTGTACTTGTGTATGTTTATCTACTCTGTTTTTGTGCTGGACCCTATGAAGAATCGGGGACTGCATGGCCAACACAAACCCTAGATAAGAGACCATCATACAATGGGGCGGATTTTGTCAAAAAATAAAGTATACAATAGAAGGTGAATGCGACTTGCGATATTGTATTCAACCAATTCGTTACGATTCACGCAAAGATACACTAATTTTAATAATTTTGGGGTAATTTGACGGTAGTTATACCATGTTTATGTCTAACGACACAATATTATGCAATCAAAAGCACAGAAAAGCAGTATTTTATCAATGCTTTTTAGTATCTAGCCGAAGGCAATAAAAATCTTTGTCGTTGTATGTTCGTACAATTAATACAGGTAAAATGACTTTAATGCTATTTGTATATTTAAACTATTAACAATCATTTTATTGATTAATTAATAAATTATCAACGTCCAGTGAGCAACATCTCGGCCATACCAGGACGAAAACAAGTCAGTCAACTCAAAAATACAAGCAAACGAACAAAGAAATAAGAATGGGACAATTTTCCTGAAATCTGTAGGAGTAGGATTTTTAGCCTTCTATACTTCTAGCCCTTTGACTAAACAGAAAATATAATAAGTGGATAAACTGTTCCACTACAGTTTTGTTTGCCGTGTTATGCATTGTTTATGTTTGTATTTGCCTCTTGTCACAGTGTACAGTGTCACAATGTACAGTGTCAGAAAGTTCAATCAAAAATCTTGAATCTATAAAATACCGTTTAAGGGGGTTCGCTACTCCATTTTAAAATAAATAGGATTTCAAATAAACATTATTTTTAGTTAGAAAATTAAAAGTGGAGTAATTTAAGAGAAAAAAATTGATAGGTTGATGATCTCGTTTTTGAGATTTAAGTGATTGAAAATTTGGCGGGAAACTGAACTCCTCTGATTTTTCATAGGATTAACATTAACAAGGTTTGACTATGAATGAATGTGACGGAATAAATAGAATTCAATGAATTTCTTACAGAATGTTCACAAAGATGTATAAAATGAAATTATGGGAAAAAATAAGGGGGTCAATGGGCAAAAAATTATAATGCTTTTAAATGGATAAAACCCGAGGATTCCGAAAATCTGACAGAAATCCCAAAATGTGAGGAGCAAACCTCCTTAATGCGAATTTGTGGTGATAATTATACTCTATCTGACACAAAAAAAAACTTTTCAAGCAGAATTCAAATGTCTGAATGAACAGTATTTAATCTTTTACTCAAACTATGTACAAAATACGGGACTTCACGCCGGAAAAAATCTATGACCCCCTTACAAAAAAAAATCAATACAGCAATACACTGATGAGCTAAGAATGATTTATGTTTAATCTATATGTAGCGCATCTGGTTAATTGTTTTTGTCAATTAGAGAAGTAACAATGGATTTTTATTGGTTTTGTCTACGGGTTAGAAAATGACATTAACCGATCAGGTACCAAACAGATCTTTCAAACTCACGAATGTCTCACTGACTGTGTGACGGGTGCTGTATATGCAGGGCAAGACAAGCTTACTCTTCCGGAGCACCTGATGTCACTCTGTTTTTTTTTAGAGTTCACACTGTTAGTGCTTTAGTTTTAAGTGTTGTAATTCAGTGTTTGCTTGTGTGTTTTGTGGATGTGAAGTGTCTTTAGTCTTCCGTCTTCTGGTGTTCTTGCCTTTTGGTTGTCTCTGGACTTTGATTTATGAAATCTTGTACTTTGTTCATTTGGTATTCTACTGTAGTTGTTTAACAATTTTCATGTACGATAAATTATAGGTACACTTCAATATAATAAATACTAGTAGTTTGTTTTTTCGGCGGGGTATATTTATTTCACGTAAAGAAAAACAGTTTATTTCATATCTTTTCGCTTCAAAAGCTACAAAGTGAATAGGATGAAATATGATATTTTTTTTTAATGTTGAAAAACACACAACACATGTCTTTTGTATCTCTTTAGTAGAGCAACGCCTTGCTTCTTGTCGGCAATCATTAATAAGATATGCAGACAAAATGGAAATTTCGAATTTTTTATTTTTTAAGGTTTCGTCATTTCACTATTGGCAAACGAAAAATTATCTAGGATAACACAAGAAAATGATTACTTTAAAACTTTATAGTCAATATATTTTAATTTATATTGTTGAATTAAAGAAATCATCTTTAAATTTGTCCTTATAATACCAAAATTGGCCTTATTGTTGTGAAAAGTAAGTTATCCAACAGAACAATTTTAAGTTCCAAATTACATAAAAGCACAATTTTTGTACGTTTTTATTTCTAATTAAAATCATTGATCTAATGGTGTTGGTCGCCATCAGTGTACATAAAAACAATTGAAAATCCTATCAATAAAAAAAAAATGAAAAAATGAGTTCTGAAATTCTAGAATTTGATACAGCTTATTTTTGTGGCAAATACGTTTTCATATTGCTCTAATTTTCCATAACATCCCTATAATATCTTTAAAATTAGTTATTTACATTACTTTGTTCATTAATATTCATCGACTTGCCGACTTTTCATTCACTGCAACTGCTCTAATATGGGACTTTTTAGTCGTGTTCTCAACTGAAAAAGTTCTATTACTATATGATAAAAATCAATACATCAATACATTGAGATGGAATCACTATTGAGCAAAGGGTGATTTATATTTTATATTTTTGTAACGCTTCAGGTTAACTTTTTTTAGTCAATTAAAATTTCGTTTATGTATTGTCATGAAGAAAAAATCAAGTACACTTCAATTTCATAACTAATATATTTTTAAGAGATGCATATTTATTTCAACAGGCCCTTACTGGTATTTGAGGCCATCGTTTCTGCCTTCAACTACACGAGAGTTCCTATCTGTTTACCGTTATGTGGTTTATGATAGTCTACAAGTATAAGACAAGACACACGTATTTCTAGAGACGGTATTAAGTATTTTAAACTCCTTGCTCAGGCCAGTGCAAATCATTCATATTTATAGACGTAAAAAAACTGTGAGCAACTATTTTCTATTTGCACATTTTATGACATCTAATTTTTACTTATTGTTTAAATCACTGATTCTTTGAAACTCATTTAATACAATTAAAAGATTTCGTCAAAAAAACAGGAAAGACCTAGATTATTAATATGGCTTGTCAATAGTTTAGCAATGTGCTTTAATATGTAGATATCTGACCACACCAACACTTGCGGTCAGCTACTGTCGTTTGAGATAATCCCCAACATATGTATTCAGCTCCCTATATTTCCAGAAAACATGTAAAGTTAGAACCGAACCGTCAGTCTAAAACGAACAATCCAAGGGCAACGGCACCATCGAATAAACAAGGAAACAAAGACATAACATGAGTAGGGCACAGAAAAGAAAAAATGAAAACACGCACGTATACAAAAATGAACAACACGGACCCAATAAAAAGCCACGGGCGAGACCAGGTGCACGGTAGAGTAAGCATCTCCTTATAAGAAATCTGCCGTGTTGAACATGTCAACTTCGACAGTAAGGTCAAATCCGGTACAGGAAAAACAAACTTTAGTTGTAAAGGGAAAGATCTGTTGTCATCTGAGAAACAGATATCCCATAATTTGTCCACAAGATTGTGATGTCGACCGTAAAATTTTTGTAATGATGACTGTAGGCAACCGAGCTCTTTCAAGGTAGTCACTGTATCGACCACAGCACTCCTGGGAAATTCGATTTGACTACCAGGAAGTTAAGTAATACAAAGTGACAGACCCTGTTTTTAAAAATCGGGGAATATCACTAAACGTAAAACTAGTCAAAGATCTAAAATATAACTAAAACCATATAAAAGTTTGCGTTCTAAGACAGAAATTGCGTTTATTGTAGTCAGCCGCTTCGGGGCGATTCTAAAATCCGGACAGAAAAAGCTAATTTACCGAAAGGAAAGGGTTTTTGATTTAGTAAAACTTATTTTATAAATTTATATGGAGTGACATTCTTTGATTTCTCGAACTGCACTTATTAAGTGTAAATCACAGATTTCCGGACGCCCGTTTTTTTTTTTTTTGTTTTTTGTTTTTGTTTTTTGGTTGAGAACATCGAGTTTCCAAGGCACAAGTCCTTGAGTAGCGAATGACTTGGGTGCTGTTGGAAGGTTTCTACAAAGAAAAGATAAGATGACTATTGCCATATAGCCTAGTTTCGTAGTGTGCCCCTGTTGTCAGTTTCAAGATGAAAGTCAAGGAATGAGGCCGGTGTAGAAGTATCTATAGTATCCTTAATTTCGAGCTCTTTTGGATAGATTAGATGAAGAAAATAACCATCGGTCAGATAGGGCGTTTTTGTACAATATTGCAGATATGAGCTAATGCTGAAAAAATATCTGTTTGAAAACCTTTATATTTGTCGCTAAAATAATAAATAACATAATATGCACTGAAAAGACATAGGTTGTCAAAATAACCACCTGAGAAGCAAGCGGTTTTCAGTGATACAAACCTTGTACAAATGTTCTCTGTACAAAAAAGTCATTCACCGGCAACATAAAATTCGCATCTGCATGGTCTGTTCATGTATATCTACCATCGCTCATGTTCCTCGGTACATTTTTGTATTTTCATAAAATGAATAGTTATTGACAAATATGATGAAGAAAAAAAAAGAATATCCCATGATTCAATGCGAAGTAGACAATAATAATGGTTAGCAGCATGTTTTGTCCTTGTATTTCTGTAATGACATTGACAAATATTTTCTGTCTAATATGTCCAAGCGAATAAAGAAATGAGCTTTTTTTTTTATTATTTTTTTTCAATTTAGATTAGTTGCGTGACGTTCACACATTTGCCGTATTATGCAGACTAATTCTGACCATGGTCATAAATTCAAGGCCAATATTTGTAATTGAAGTGCAACAGCATGCCCTTTGATTTGGAATCATGGTTATTTTCTGGGAATCATCCCGTTTTACAAAATGGTTTCATTAAGGACATTATTTACACTGTAACCAAAAACAGATATATTATCCTATGAAATATATCAGATACAAGTTCTGTTAGTTATTAATTTATCTATCTGCAGATAAACCAATTAGCTTTTTAGAATGACAATACACATCCAATCGATATATAATATTGTGTGCATCAGATTATATGAATATGACTTTCTAGTTGATTGTATAAACGGCATTATACTTATGCTTATTGTTTGCCGAACTAAGCGTCCTAGAATGTTCAGCCATAGCAGACGACATTATTAAAGGTAAAACAATAGCTTATCTTGTCAACGGTAGTACGTAACCATGACAATTGCATGCTCTTGGGAATTTGCATTGGGAAGTCGTTAGTGAATTTTATTTCATACGGATTTTATAGCGGGAAAAATTGTTCTTGTGTAGACAATCGGATCATATTTACGTATTGACAATACCATTAATGTATATTTAAGTGGATCTTAAGTAGGTGAAACTTGCAGTTAGCATCGACAATAAATGAATTTAAAATGAAGTGGATTAATTTACTGGATTGGATTATTGTATTACAATCTTGGTAGGTATTGTACATATAGATTATTGTCTTTAAAACCTGGACAAAAACTTCCACACATTGAATTGAAAAGCAGAAGCTGAATAAGGGTCGCCACTGATCGATGAACATGTACCAGCATTGAAGAAGAACTCCCCGTCATACAATGATTACATCAGCCATCGGATACCAAAACAGCAAGTCAGAAAAAAACATTACAACATGCCAAGGTTCATCCAATGCAGCTGAGACAAAAAGCAACTAAACGCAGTTGTTCAAATGCCATGTTTTACATAAACTGGTTTTATATTTAACTGCAGCTGCAAAATGATGAACAACAACGAAAGCCTTTCTCATTTGCTTAACCTTGCCATGTATTTGCGGGAATTTCGCCCCATTTACATTTATGCAATGTATAATTGTTAGAATAAATGCTTCAAATTATGGAGTATCTCGCCCTTGTATAGCTCTGTGCTTGGCTGATTTTGGCTTTCCAGATCTGTTTTAGTTACTTAGTATTTGTGCTCTATCAGATTTTACAAATTTTTTGGTTTTTGGTCTTCCAAATATTTTGATTAGATCTGTACTGAAAAGACATAAATGTCGAAATCAATAAACGGAAATGGTCATATACAGAAATCTGTATTATGTCACTTGTGGGCCAATTCTTATGGACACTAAAACATTCTTTTTCTATACAGAAATTAAATTTACAGTAACTTCTGTATTTTAATTTATGCCATATCCTTTCATTTGTTTATTATATTTACACATTGAGCGACTTAATATGCTACAGACACAATCAGTTAATATCATCTCATATCGTACCTCGAGCGAGGTCCAATACAGAATTACTGGCCATTATTAAGACATTGAGCATAAACTGTGTAATTTTTGTACATAGCAATAAGCACAGAAAAAAAACCTACAGAGAAACCGGGAGAAGGGAGAAGAGAGAGAGGGGAGGGGGACTAGAAAGGAAAGAGCTAGGGGATGGGGAAAAGGAGAAGAGGGCTCCTCAAACTACAGTGTGTGGATGCTCTGCTACCTTTATACCAAGATTGTCGGTAAAAACCATATATTTGTTACATTTTATTTACTGATGAATCAATATTTAAATTAAAACGCAATGCATTATTGCTTGTAACTGAGACGAAATTAAAATTTAACATTGATTTAAGCCCTGGGGAATAATTAGTTTACAGTATACAAATTAAAATTCACAGTGCACGCATTGCGTAGACAACCAAAAGAGTTATTTTCACATTTTTTGCACAGTTAAAAACTTCGAAATAATAACGCAATTATTTACTACCTATAATTATTATGCTGCTATTTTTGTGTTAACATTTACAATGCTCTTATGTGTTAACGTCCCGGTGATGTTTTATGAAATTTTTCCTATATTTTCATGGCGTTGTGGTGATGTTTTTAAGGAACTGCCTCTATTTATGTTAACTTGTGTAGATGACGCACACTTAGTTTGTGTTAATATTAACAGTAACGTTTTACGGCCCTGCTTCCTCTTTTAGTGTTCATGTTAACAGTAACCGTTTTACGGCCCTTTATTTGTATTAATGTTAACGGCGATGTATTACAGTAGTGTTTCTTCTTTTTGTGTTATTTTTCACGGTAATCTTTAGCAGTCTATTTGTGTTAATATTAACAGTTATGTTTTATAGTCCTGCTGCCTTTATTTGGGTTAATGTTAGCGGTAATTTTTATAGTCTTGTTGCCTTTATTTGGGTTAATGTTAAAGGTAGTGTTTTATGGTCCCGCTTCTTCTATTTGTGTAATATAACAGTAACGTTTTACGCCCCATGCTGTATTTATTTGGGTTAATTTTAACGGTAACTTTTTACAGTTAGTGTCATTGTTAACGGTAATGTTTTATGGTGCTGTTTACTCTATTTGTGTATATGTTAAAGTATGTGTAAATGTTTATTATTACTGTCCTACTCTCTCTATTTGTAAAAATGGTTATCGATGACGTTTTAGTGAAGGGACTGTATTGATATTGATATCACAGTACCGTAGATCCGCCCCTGGAAGAAATGAACACATACGTGCCGATTCTCATCTGCAGTGTTGACGTTGTTGGCGGACCATTTGTATCAATTCGTTTCCATATGAGACATTTTAGATGCTTTGTTTTCCCCTTCTCCAGTTTTTGTGTAGCCATTTAAAAGATAAACTGACAATGTACATAAAACTAGCGTACCGGATAAATAATACCTATACCAATTTTAAACTGTCAATACCAAGACGATGTCAAAAAATGGCAAAATTGATATGATTGGCAATGTCAAGATAAAACTGACAATGCCCAGATAAAACTAACATTCAAGATAAAACTGACAACATCAAGATAAAATTCACAACGTCAAGATAAAACTGACAATGTCAAGATAAAATTTACAACACCAAGATAAAACTGACAATGTCAAGATAAAACTGACATTCAAGATAAAACTGACAATATATCAAGAGAAAACTGACAATGTCAAGATACAACTGACATTGTCAAAGATAAAACTGACAAACTGACAATGTCAAGATAAAACTCACAGTGTCAAGATAAAACTCACAATGTCAAGATAAAACTCACAAATTCAATATAAACCCAAAATTTATCGTTTTGTGTACCCTAGATGAAATTATCACTACAAAGATCAAGCTATTAATACTATGTACAAGGATGAAAATAACAATACAAAGACAAAAGTAATTAATAATGACAAAATTGTGACAAAACTTACAGAATAATGCGATAAAAGTGACAAAACTGACAGAAAAACGCGATAAAAGTGACAAAACTGACAGAATAAAAGTGACAAAACTGACACAATAATGCCATAAAAGTGACAAAACTGACAGAATATTGCGATAAAAGTGACAAAACTGACAGAATAATGCGATAAAAGTGACAAAACTGACA
>MJUU01004291.1:53144-86040 GCA_002080025.1 Modiolus philippinarum
AACAAACGTTTGTAGACGTGTGACGTAAACAGTAAATCTGTGTTCTATAATTAAGTGAGCGAGACAACCAGAAAAGTAACATAAAACTAATTTGGATATCTGTATTGTCAGAAGCATCACGTTCTCAGTTTAGATCTTTCCTGAAATTTCTGAAACTCCCAAGCGAGACATTTATATAAGACATTCGTCAGTTCCAGTAACCGTTACTCACAAGTGCCATTAGATGGGTTTAAAAACTAAACAACGGTATCCAAAAAAATAGTAGGAATTCTATCCGAATTGTAGGAACGAAACAAATACGACTCATAAATCTTTAAAAGATATTTAATTCCACATAAAGCTGTATATATAATATATATTATTAATGCAAGATATGTGAAAAGACTGAACCACCCACACACCTAAAATGAGCTAGAGTAGGGTGATTTAGAAATGGAATGAAATTAATATTTTGATTTTTTTCCGAAGTTACAACGCAAATAGAATATCGAAGGAACAAAGGATTGGTGATGACAGAAATGGAAGTCCAAAGACATGGCCAAAGCGAGTACACAGAAAACAATGACTTTAGACAACTACAATTTGCAGGAATAAAACGACAGTATTCAAAACTAAGGCTCTAAACACTGAAACTGTGAAACTGAAACTCCCATGAAACTGAGAGTGACAACAGGTGCTCCAGAAGGGTAGGCTCTATTAACAGCAAATGTCATACTATTAGTGAGTAATAAAGTCAAAAGTCGGTTTAGCCAAATCCGGGAAGATATGAATTGAGGAGTACTAACTTAAAGTAAAAAAAAATGTAGCTGTAAAAAGACAGCATAAATTACACACACACACGCCCAATAAAAAGGAACGGGTTGACATAAAACCCTCTACAAAGCACACTATGGAAAAGTTAACATGCATTTAGTGGGCAGATCTTTTATACTTATTTTTGTCTTACCCCTTTCTTGTTTGTAGATCGTAGTATATCTGTATGTGGTTTTATTCGTATGTTTATTTTACTTAAAGAAACGGGATGGCGAAGGGATCGGTTTGGTTGCTCAAAAACTTGTCAAATGCTAAAGGTTTTTGTAAATGTTGGCACGAATTCCGGTTGTCCGGAGTTCCTATCTTTTCGTTACATGTCTTTTGTCTTCTATAAGTGTTTTTGGAAGATTCTTGTCTGTAATTAATTCCTATATTAAACTCTAAATCTATTGATGAACATGGCGTATGATTGCATTGTGAGATTGGAAAATCGAAACGATCTGTGTCAGATCGTAATGACGACCGTAAAAAGACTTCTGTAGTGATAATACAAAGATATTGATGAAAACGGCTTTAATGTCAATAGAACGGAAAAGAACGAATAAGATTTCATATGAAAAACGTCAAAACGGAACCCACAATAATAAAACTACGGACATTAATTAAAAGACTGACAGGTTAAAAGGGAAATCAAGAGACTGGAAAGTCAAACCAACGGTTGTCGACCTTAGGGCTATTGCCAAAAATATAAAATGCAGACAGTGTATATGTCACAGTAAATTTATAAGATAATTACTGAACGGTTTCGGTAAATATGTAGTATTACTCAACCTCTTGGGAAGTACATGTATGTATAATTCCTATATCTCACCAGTAAATGCACATAATTACTGATTTTTTTTCTATTTTCTTCACCGTGAATTTGTATAAATAATGGAAGTAGAATTCCAGAGGACCAAAGTATTAAGGCATTACAAAAACCAGTCCTGAGACACGGCAAAAATCAGAACATCAGGATGACGAAAGGCGATAGAAACGATAGGTTCACAAAATATATTATTGAATGATAAGGAATTTTGCTTTTTGCTGATTGGTCCAGACAGCATTTCCTTGCTTGTACCTCATAGTGAGTAGACCTCGCGTGAGGTCTACTCGGGTTTTTGACTTTACCAATCAGAGACGACGTTTCACTACAAACAACGAATCGAATTGCGCGTTGTTAATAACATTCGTCTGTGTGACATCTATTTAAGAACAAAAACAGATGAACATTTCGACAAGGTTTGCGAAAAATTATTGGACAGAATTGTATTCAAAAAGGATTCCATTAATTACAAGAAGAGTACACCGTTCGTATTTACTAGCAAAACATATAAAGGGAATTTAAAATCCGCAGGTTATATTGTCAAGTTTTAAATGAGAACGAGTATAGTTTGATAGCCATTACAACTATAATAAACCAATTTCTACAACGAAACTAAAAATACAGATATGACAATATTTGCTGAATATATAATTATATACCGTTTAACAATGTCAGTAGAATTTTTATTTCCGTCTGAGGATAGTAAGAAATGCTGTTCTTACAAATCAGCAAAAATCACCCGTCTATTATTTAATAAAGCATTAATTGACTTTTAATTACTATACGGACCTGGTCAAGGATTGGTTAACCTCGGCCGTTAGCCTCGGTCAACCAATCCTGACCAGGTCCGTATAGTCATGAGTTTGCCTTGGTCAACCAATCCTGACCAGGTCCGTATAGTCATGAGTAGACCTCATTAAAAGTCAATAATTGTATACAGTATGTGGCCAAAAGTGAGTCATCAACGTCAAAATTCCCTGTGTATTTTAAGTAAAAACGGGACTTTTTCAAAAAATTATCATGCACTCATTCTCATCCGATTTTCATAATTTTTCACTGTTAAATGCAGATTTTTACACAGTTTCCTGTCATAATTTTGGCATTTTTTTAACTTACGTTGGAAAAGTGTAAAGGTAAATGCAATTAAAAAAATGACGTTACACAAATTTACTATCGTAAAATACATGTATTTCGTCAAAGATTTAAAAGTGTGTTTAATTTACTGTTACTTTGTAATGAATGATGTTAAAATTGTAAAGAAATTATCGTTGAAATTAAATTAAATTCTGCTTATGATAGTAAAAAAAAAATATGAAAATCAGATGAGAAATGACTTCGAAATATTTTTTGAAAAAGTCAAGTTTTTACACGAAATGCACAGGGAATTTCGACGTTGATGACTCACTTTTTGGCCACATACTGTACGAACAACACATTACATAACGAAATCTCAGAGCGATATAAAAAATATAGATAAATAAAAAAGAGGAGCAAGTGCGGACATCGTATTTGATTAAGATTGATGACACAGCAGTGTGTTTAGTAAGATTAACAACAATAACACAACTGTGTAAAAAACACTAATGCAACAATGTTCAGTAAAAACACTAATATCACAGTGTTCAGTAAAAAACACTAATACCACAGTGTTCAATAGAATCAAAGACTGAACAACAAATACTTTATTTGCGTTCACTCATGACACATGACAGTGTTACAAGAGGAAATTTACAATAGCTATAAGGAGATGAAAGACATTTTGATATGTAACTTTTTAAAGCAAGACGCACATACATGTATATATACATAAATATACATAGTTACTTTTCATTTCATTGTAGAAATTGTCAATTATGTATTAGTTATTATTGCGTAGACAAAACAAAAAACAAAAAAAAAAAACATATACGCTCCGTTTTAGTAGATGCTGTCCATGCTTCCGTGCAGCGTGCTGATTCACACATGGCAGCACATATGGCACTGGATTCAAGCCATGTGTGTATCCTCACACTACACACAGCTGGACAGCACCCACAAAAACATATCAAAACATATGAGACAATATACATGATTTACAAATTGGTGCGTAAAAATACTTGAGTTGTTATAAGTACAGATATAATAAGACATATACATGTTAAATGACATAATCAGTATATATATAAACAATTCTTAATAATACAAATTGTACATAACAGCAAATTACGAAAATGATATTAGTAATTGAGAATGGGTCAGTATTCAATAAATTTAAAGTATATTTTCTAAGCTTCTTACAAAGATACATAATCCATTTAAAACTTTTTCATTACATATTGTTAATAGACCAGTCATTTTATAAATTGATGGATATCTTTGATAATAATCTGCAATAAATTTGTGTCGTAAATTTTCCACAATTCTATTGTTACATCTAAAAAAATAATGAAATTCATCTCCTGGTTCGTCAATATCACATAAATGACAAGTTCTGTCTTGTAGAGATAATCCCGCCCACCTACCCGTTTCAACTGGAAATTTGACATTAGAGCAACGTAATTTACACAGAGTCTTCCGATTTCTTGGAGAAAGTCGTAATAAGTATTTTTCTAGTCCAAATTCTGGTTTGATTCGCAAATAAAATTGTCCTCTACTGGATTGTTCCATACTTTGATACCAGCTTTGAAAGAAATTATCTAATAAGGTCTTGAGAGTTGCCAATATAGCGAAAAAAGAAAACAATGAACAATCCACTAAACTAAACAAACACATGAAGTGTCATGCATGCCACAGTAAAAACTTGCCATAAAATTTTATGGTTAATTAAATGATTATCAAGATATCTACCATACATTACTGATTTTGTTTTTCCTCTACCGGATTTGACTTTACTACCGGAGTTGACATGTTCAACACGGCGGTTGTCTTCTAAGAAGCAGGAGATGCTTACTCTACCGGTGCACCTGATCTCTTTTCTGTGTCGTGCTCGTGTTATGTCTTTGTGTCTTTGTTTTTCCGACGTTGCCATTGTCCTTGGATTGTTCGTTTTAGACTGACAGTTCGGTTCTCACTTACTTTAAACTCGACATAAATTGACAAAGTATGTAATTTAATCTAGGAATGTTGTTACAGTTACAGCTACAGCTTATAAAGTGTGTGTAAAGCAAGTATAAAGATAATCTGGAGTCCTCAGTATATTCAAGGACATTGAACAATTAAAAATGTGTTAAGCTGTGTATGCTGCATGGTATTAATTTCCCATTATAGTATTTTAAAGAAATTTCTTGGATAAAACATAAATGGTATATTTTTAAAAATATAAAATAAAAATTGGGGGTCACCGTGCAATTAAGCACAAAAATTGGAATGGAAAATTCAAGGATTTTACAAAGAAATGATAGGAACAATGACTTTCTGATGGGGATAACTATAAAAATATATTATAGATTTTGTTCAAACTTTGCATGTGTTTTAAATCATTATATTGTTTATATTCAAGAAATAAAAATTAGGGGTCACCTTTGAAATAAGAGAGATAAATTTCTCTAGTGATATCCATATGAAATATTTTTATTAAATTATCTCCCTTGCGTAATTTCTACTTTCCTTTAAATCAAGCAACAAATTTACACCTCATGTGTTTTAAATCATCTTGTTTATATAAAAATGTTGTAAAAAGGAAAAGAACGAAGATTTCAAATACTTTTGAACTTTCTTTAAAATTTTACAATTATTTTGTTAATGTTTTATGTGTATGAAAGTTAAATGAACAAATATACGACAAAAATGGCGGAATAATACCACTGAGACACCTTAAGCTGTCCATAAACCCGTAATTAAAATTAATCACAGATACTGTTAAGTAATAAAGAGAGGATAAGAAGCAGACACTAATTATACTTAACAATGAAGGGATATGGAGTAAATACAAGTGAGACAAAGTCTCTACAAATACATATGGTAATACAAAGCAATGGAACAGCGCTTTTATTGTTGTTCTTCATCTTGAAGTCACCATGAGGTATTGTACATTTACTTGAACTATTATTTTTATGGAAGTTGATATTTCTTCCATGTTAACAATATCCCAGATATAAATATCGATCAATCAACAAATCCAATCAGCGTTGATGTTGAAAGGGGTTTTCTCGTACAAGTATTTTAATTCTCAGCTAGGATAACAAAGAGTTGCAAGCTTTGCTTGGCAACTCAAAAACACTAATACAGCAGTGTGTTCAGTAAAATAAACAGCAATAACACAACTGTGTCATCAGTAAAAAACACAAATACAGCAATGTATAGAAATAAACAAAAAAACACTGGTAGAACAGTTTTCAGTAAAAAAAAAACAAAACTTATACAACATGTTCAGTAAAAACATAAATATAACAGTGTTTACTGAAAAAACACAAATGCGGTAAGGTTTAGTGAAAAATGCTTATGCATGTACAACAGTTTAAATCAATAACACTTATTCTTCAGTAAAGATACACATACAATAGTGAAGTCAGTAAAATTAATAAGGCTAATACAACAGTGTGTTTAGTTAAAAACTTATGCAACAGTAAAGTCAGTAAAATTAATAAGGCTACTACAGCAGTATGTTTAGAGTCGGTAAAATTTATAATGCTAATAGAACAGTGTGTTTAGTAAAAAACTTATACAACAGTGTAGTCAGCAAAAATTAATAAGGGTAATGCAACAGTGTGTTTTGTTAAAAACTTTTGCAGCAGTGTGTTTTGTTAACAACTTATGCAACAGTGTAGTCAGTAGAATTAATAAGGCTAATACAACAGTGTGTTTAGTTAAAAACTTATGCAACAGTGTGTTTAGTTAAAAACTTATACAACAGTGTAGTCAGTAAAATTAATAAGGCTTAAACAACAGCGTGTTTTTGTTAAAAACTTTGGCAACAGTGTGTTTTGTTAAAAACATATGCAACAGTGTAGTAAGTAAAATTAATTAGGCTAATACAACAGTGTGTTTAGTTAAAAACTACCAGTAAAATTAATGAGGTTAATACAACACTGTGTTTAGTTAAAAACTTATACAACAGTGTAGTCAGTAAAATTAATAAGGGTAATGTAACTGTGTTTTGTTAAAAACTTTTGCAACAGTGTGCTTTGTTAAAAGCTTATGCAACAGTGTTACCAGTAAAATTAATAAGGCTAATACAACAGTGTGTTAAGTTAAAAACTTATACAACAGTGTAGTCAGTAAAATTGATAAGGGTAATGCAACAGTGTGTTTAGTTAAAAAATTATACAACAGTGTGTTTAGTTAAAAAAATCATATAACAGTGTAGTCAGTAAAAACAACAGTGTGTTTAGTTAAAAAATTATACAACAGTATAGTCAGTAAAATTAATAAGGGTAATGCAACAGTGTGTTTTTATTAAAAACTTTTGCAACAGTGTTACCAGTAAAATTAATAAGGTTAATACAACAGTGTGTTTAGTTAAAAACTTATACAACAGTGTAGTCAGTAAAATTAATAAGGCTAAAACAATCGTGTGTTTAGTTAAAAACTTAAACAACAGTGTAGGCAGTATAATTACTGAAACTTACTTATATTTTCGCTAGAAACATGATGAATGTGAGTTCAAATAAAGAAGAAAAACTCTGAACCTGGTGAGTTATTTATGCAGTTTAAATTACATTAAATTTATTTGCAACTTATATTTTTGATTAAGCAAAAACAGCATATAATAACACAAAAAATTATTACACAGTTAAATAAAAGTGACAACAAAAGTCCGATTCGATCAAAGGAAGAGACCAGTAAGGAAAATCCGTATAACATTCGACTGAATCAGGCAAACACAATCCAACACAGAACATTTTTGGCAAGCCGTCATATTCCACGACTTGGAACGGGCATTTTATAAATAAAATGGTGGGTTGCACCAGGTTTAATGATGCATCAACCTCCCGCTTATATGACGACTAACTATAGCTTCTGTAAAACCGTTAAAATAGCTGAAAAAATATATGGAGAATAATGTGTTTCTTTTTTCAGGATCTACATTTGTTATATTTGGCCAAAGTGATTGGACACACAAAATATCATTGGCGAGCCAATAAGATACTAGTATTCATATAAAAATTTTCAAGAAGTTCTGACTTTCATGAGGTCAAGGTGAATAGTCAGGGCCAGCCATAAATTACCATTTTACGTTAACGCATCAATAAATGTACATGTTACAGGGCAAATTTGAATTCAGGAGGATCCGGAATCCTCCTAGGGCAAATTGGAATTCTGATTTCTCCTAGGACAAATTGGAATTCTGATTTGCCCTGCATGGTTTTAATCCAGTGTAAATTAGAATTCCAATTTCTACTAGGACAAATTGAGATATCCAGATTTGCCCTAGGAGGATTCCGGATCCTTCTGACTTATCATTTTAAAATGTACCGAACAACATCTCAATATAAGATACTACTATAAGTAGGATTAAAATGTTTATTTTCACTGGCACCAAGATAAAATTATTTATTTACAAAATCACCCAAAAATTATTTTACAGGACAGGGTTGCACAAATGTAAATTGAAGTTAATTGACATTTACGTTTTGAGTGTAAATTAATTTGCGTGATTCTTTTCAAAGATTTCATCTACAATTAAAAGTTAAACATCAATTAACTTAACTGACGTTTGTGCAACCCAGTCTAGGCCGCAGGTGTTCACTTTCGGAAAGCTAAAATTGAGGGTATGAATGCCAAAGATGTCCTTTACCATTAACGGTGAAACAGCCTTTTTCTGCCTCTGTTGACGTTGTAATCGATCAAATTTTTACCATTAACCGCCAAAAGAGTACCCCCTCCCCATTAACACAATCAAAAATGCTTGTTCCACAAAATGTAACAAGAATAATTTGAAGAATTGATGCAATAAATAGGTTTGAGTTAAAAGGAAAATGTAAATATGTTGTAGTTGTAACTGATTAATCTGCCAATTTAGTTTTTAATAAATTATTATTAGATTTTATTGTTCGTTTATTTTAATTTATATAATGAAAGAATCTTAACTGGATTTAAATAATAGTAGGATCCAGAATCCTCCTAGCAATAATATCTAGTATGATTCTGGATCGTCCTAGAAAATCAGTAGGATCCAGAATCCTCCTAGGGCAAATCTGGATATCTCAATTTGTCCTATTAGAAATTGGAATTCTAATTTACACTGGATTAAAACCTGGGCAAATCAGAATTCCAATTTGTCCTAGGAGAAATCAGAATTCCAATTTGCTCCAGGAGGATTCCGGATCCTCCTGGATTCCAATGTGCCCTGTAACATACATATTAAGCTCAGAATGTTGGTTTTAGCAGTGAATTAATCAGAATGAGAACATGACGCAACTTTCGGGAAAGACCTATTAACTTTTCTTCGAAAAATGATGTACAAGTTTGTTATCATTTAAAATGAATTAAATATATTGTATCTTTAATCTGTTTGCTTTTCAAGTACAGAAATAATACACAAGCATGACAGATAAATAAAACAGAAAAATGAGTCCAACACCGGAAAACAACAGTAATGAGTCTGGTGAGTGATCTATTTATTTTCTATTCACAAAGTAAATATGTAAATCTTGATTATTCGTTGTTCGTTTAAAAGCATTTACTGACAAAACCGAATACAGTATTGTAAAAAAATAAGTCAAGCACCTGAACAGTCATTGAATATTTTCTACTTCTGTATTTAATGGACTTTTACCTTACATAATAATTTCCAATATCAACCACCTTGCTATCTAGAATAAAGTGTAATGTAAATGTTTCCTTCCACATTTGTTAGAAAGAAAACTGCATTAACGGGTCATTTTTGTATATAAGATTACAGCACAATCTTACATGACTTCCAGACCGAAACTAAATATCACTTATATCTTTCCTATGTCTCTCAGGTACAGTACTATATTTGCAGTATAGATGTATTCAGTATAGATCCCATATTGACTTATTCGTGGCAATTCGTCATATTGTCAATTCCGCTTGATTGATTGATATTGGGTTTAACGTCACTTTCAGCAGTATTTCAGCTATTTCATGACGGTCAGTTATAGTAGTGGAGGAAGCCGGAGTGCCCAGAAAGAACCACCGACCTGGCAGGTCAATATCGATATGAGCATTCCATATATANATTTTTAAATGTTCAGCCTCGCCTGACGAAGATTCTTTGTGAATTGATAATTAGCGACTAATTTAAGACCTTTTGTAGATATTTCATGAAAATATTTACATTTATTAGTGTGTTTATTACATTTTTTAGACAAGCTATATATATATATATATAGGTAAAACATTTTTAGGCAAATTAGTATTTCCATGATTAGTTTTAATTCAAATCATAACAAGATCACAGTTTTAGTATTTAGTAACTATGATATCTGGCTTTGTTTTTCACATGGCAAATTTTGTTTACGTGGCATTAGATTTTTAACAAAATGGTTATTTTCGTATTCTGAGATTTATCATATTTTCCACGTCTAACTTCTTCTTCATATATATTATTCAAATTCTACACTTTTACCTCAAGCTGACTTCCCTAATGTCATTCAAAAGTATTTTTTACTGTGAATTATATTAAAGCTTCATTTAAGTAGAAATGCCCCCTTATCTGTAATGTAATATATTTATTGGTCTTTGCCGTGTAGCACGTAGAAATACGAATAGAACGTATAAAGTTAGTTTTTATGTAACAGTGAACTTGAAATTGCTCTTTTGCAAACTTACTCTGCGCATTGAAAAACCTTTTTTTGTATTTTTGGGAGCAATTTAGAGATTATTTTTTTGACTATCAAAATATAAATGAAAATATTTCCCTTTGTTTTCTGCAGAATGATGAAAATCTAAATAAAAAAACCCTAAAATCCGTAAATGTCCATTTTGCCTTCATTTTTATATAAATAATAGCCGACACGACCCTCGACATGGTTTTATTTGTACTTATGTACAAAAATGGTGTACACATCTGTGTTTATTTAGAGGTTAAAGTAAGTCACAATTCAAACTAGTCACAATTCCGGAAAACTAAAGATTCCCATTTTGTACAAATTTTCGAGTATAACGGCCAAAATTGACTTAAACACTTAATTTCTACCTAAAAGGTCATCTGTATGTCAGATATAGTGAAATATAACCCAGATTCAGAAGAAACATCATTTTATAGCATTAAGAGCTTGAATAATGAGAAATTGTCCGTAATTTTTAGGAGGAGGGATACCTATTTCGACATTTGTGAACCTAAAAGAAAATTCTTTTTTTTTTTGAGTCAATCTGTTGTTAAAACGTTACAAAACATTACTACATAGACAATTAAAAGATATATATTCAATTTTTAACGCTTCTTACATTGGAAAGTCGAAATCTTGAAAATATTTAAAATTTCGAAAATTTCCATTTTTCAAAAATTATAATATCGAAAATCAAAATTTTATGGGCTCTAATGGTTTATTTTCCAACTTTGTTTTACAACTGAAAGTTTGGCATAAAAAACTAGATCAAATGACGGCAGTTGTTTATCTGAAAGGCATTAACAGCCAAAAATTTGTCATTTTCGCATTTTTTGCAGTGGAGGTGTATATTTCTTATATGCCCAGACTATAAAAAAGTTTAAATTGCCAAAATTTGTATTCATTGGAAAGAATATTATTTAGCTCTCATTTGATACCAAATTTCAGTACATTTAACTTATTTATGAAAAATTATGGACCTTAAAAGATTAAACTTAGGTTAAAAATAAATTATAATAATTTTGCGTGTTGCAGTATAAAAGTGGCTCTTTCCTGTCTATGCGTGCAGGTTATATTCATGTTTACATTATATCTTTTATATGACGATATGAAATATTTTTATTTGTAAAGTTGTAATAAAATTTTTATAAAAAGTATATAACTGGATATCGTAGGTCAGCGGTCTCAAAGGTTAAAATATCGACAATTAACTATGATTATCAACGAATTGACTAGCAAAATACCGCAGTAACTATTAATTTATTTTCTGAAGCTGATAGAGAACAAATTACCAAAAGGATCTAAATAGAAAAGCCAAAATTAAGTAAGGATAGAGCTATGCATTAGGGAGATACTCCTTAGTTAAAAAAAAATGTTAAATTTAAATATTGCAAGTTACAATAAAGTTTGAAAGGATAAATTCAGTACTATTCTAGTAGGTGGACAGAACAAATCACATAAACTTTACATACACTTCACATGACTCTTACAAACATTTGATAGACTGAACACAATGCTGCATGATTCTAAGAAGCATTTTATAGAACGGACATAACTCTACGTGAGTGTTACCAGTATATCAGAATAGTTTGAAATGTCACAGGGGATGTAATTTGCCGGAAGACGGTCATAACTTTCTATTACGCTATCGATTTTATGTCGGTTCAGTCTCACAAGTCACAATTGTCCTTTTTGATAAAATGTAACATTTATATTTTTTATCATTTTAGGTCTGTCTATTGGTTATCTGTTTACAGTTCTGTCTGGTGTCATCGTGCTGCTAATTGTCGTTTTATTATACCTATCATGGATTTACTGTCGTCGAAAGAAGAGAAATCTTACTTCGGAATACTCCATTGAGACTGACGAGTCTCCAAATTCTCTTTGTAACAGTAACCTGAAGATAAGTCAGAGTACACCAGATTTATTGAAACAATCTCAATCAAAACTAGACATTTTCCGAAAAGTTGGATTCTTCAAAACAACACAAAGACAGTCAACTTTGCCGTCAGTTTCACAGCGCCATCTGTCATTCCAACGTCAGCTATCAAATACAAATATAGAATTTCAGGTACAAAGTGTCCGGAATAAAGAGCAACAAAAACTCGGCCGAATTAAACCGGAACTTTACAAGCAGGCGTCCGTTGATAGCATAAGGAGTGAACACAAACTTTGTGGAAAATTGTATTTTAGTCTTCATTATCTGCACGAGCATGAAGAGTTAAAAATAAATATCATTGAGGCGAAAGAATTGCCTGCACGAGACTTTTCAGGAACATCGGACCCTTACGTCAAAATATATTTACTTCCGGATAGGAAAAATAAATGTCAAACAAAAGTACACAGAAAAACATTGAATCCTGAATTTAATGAAGCTTTTACATTCCCAGTACTATATAAGGAAATACAAGACAGAATATTACAATTAAACGTGTATGACTTTGACCGGTTTTCTAGGCATGATTTAATTGGTGCAGTTGTATTGAAAGACATCCTTTCTGAAGGTAGTCTGGCAAAAGAAACTTATTTCATCAGGGATATTCTTAGCACAATGCAGGTATGCTGTTTATTGGCTAAAACAGTGTGATTTGACTTTTTATGTATTGTTTGAGTATTAATTTTGTGCTAATTACGCAAATATAACAGAAAAAGATAACAGGAACACCTACAATGGCCAAAATTCACAATCACATGCCACAATCCACAGGAGAATTGCACAATAAAAACATCAATAAAAGACGACCAGAAACAAACGTTAATAAACTATGTATGAAACTTGGAAGAAAAAAGAAATGATATTTGAATGGAATTCATCATTAGCTAGAAACAGGACAGAAATATAAAGATGAATGTAAATGAACGCAATCTTATCTGTAATACTATTCATCATTTGAAAATGTCAGAATCTAAGCCCATTATATTCAATTCAATTCAATTTTGTTAAGCAACTTAATGCCAAATTATGGGCTAAAGTATACAAAATTGAAAGAGTACACAATACATGAACAAACAAAATTAAATAATCCTTGTCCTCGGTGCAATTTACTGTTTTGATAAGAAGCCTTTCAATTTTATAAAAGAAAGAGTAAATGAAAAACAATAAATAGAGTGCTATTTTAACGCTTGTGAAAGCATACATGAGTATATAACTTAAAAACCTGCATTCTTACCCCGGTTAGATTCAGTATGGTAAGAAAGTGACCTTTCAGGCAAATTAAATGAAAGAAATTTTAAGGCGAATGGAATCCAAACAAATTTTTCAAACAAAAGAAATATGTATATCTGGATGTATTGTTTCTCTCTAATTCATTTAGAGATAAACCCTTTGATGATCTTTGATGCCTTTACCTTTTTGAAAAATAATCTAAAACCAATTGCAGCTAATGCTTACAGACCATCTACAAAAGTAAATTGATTTTTGCTGCGACCAAAAAAAAATTACAGCTTTTATTTCTATAACCATATAAACCTTGTCTCTTTACAACAGACTTATCGAATGACCAAATAGACACTAGATATAGATCTTCGCCACATTTGAATCGACGGCTTAGTCTATGTTATAACTGGATGAGCTAAAACAAAGCTAAACATTTTGAAAACATCTTTCAGCCTATTTTGCCTTAGCAGATTCAGCATCCTTTGGGATGAAAAAGAATATAACAGGCATGTCCCAAAGAAAGGAGCATTAACGTAGTATGAGCTCCATAAATTTTCTAAAGATAAGCTAGCTTGTATATAGTTCCAAAGGTAGATTTTTGACATTTAGTAGTTCGGAGTGTTGTATGAACTTAAGATTAAAAGGAAATAAAGGTAGTGGTCTCCATGGCAGCAATGAACCAGCTCTAGAATTTATTTGTCAAATACAGGGTTCCTACAAGCTTTTTTGAAAAAAAAACAAAAAACAGATCACATTCAAGATTGTCAAAAACTACATGAGTGTCAAATCTTGAATGAAGAATAGGTTAAACACCAAGGGTTTAAAAAAGTCAAAATGTACGAAAACTTTTTTCGGAAGATAAGCAAAAAAGTTAAGCATCAAATCTTTTATTGTCATAAAAATATATATAAGTTTGTGAAAAGACAAATACATGCATTGACATGTCAGTAAAGGTTTCAATAAATAAACTTCATGGGTGTGTTTACAAATGTGAAAGATATTGCGACGGTCAAGCCATAAAGGAGAAGACTCACCAAGGTCTTATGAAATGCTTAATTCCATGCCCTCTCTTTTATCCCTTTTCCATTGGCAATTGAAACTCCTTCCCCGCTTTTCCCTCCCACCTTAATTTCTTTCTCCTTTATTGTTTTCATATGATTAACTTCTTCAGTGCTTGCTCTCGTCCTGATATTACTGCAATATTGCCCACTGGACGGAAGACCCTAATCAACCAATCAGTAAATCAATCAAAAAGATAAAATTCCTGTCAACATTAAAAGCGTACTTCTTTATATATAATATTTTTATTAGTCATACATTGCTGAAATCTCCATGACTGTCAGTATAAATAATCTAATACGAATTTTATTACAGGAAAAGTTTGATTTAGGTGAAATTATGATATCCTTGTGTTACCTCCCTACAGCGGGCAGACTTACACTGACAATTATAAAAGCCAGGAACTTGAAAGCAATGGACATAACAGGATCCTCGGGTAAGATACCTGAAATTCAGTTTTGATCCTTATTATATACCATTATTGTCTTATTTTTTGTATGGCATTTTGTTTGATAGCACCAGTAATATTTTCGATAGTGCTATATTAGTCCAAAAGTTATTCAAAACAAGCAACTGATCATCCTAGTTTAAAGAATAAAAACTCGAAACACACACACACAATACATGAATATAACCTTATTTACAGAGAATTGGAAGGTACAGTTGCAATCATAACAATTGGCCATTAGAACTGAGGACTGGGGACTCTTTACTCTGTTATTTTTTTACTTGCTTGTTTTTGTTTTATTTGTAAATGTCACAAACTATGTTTATATGACAATAGATATTTGATTTGATTTAATACCTTTTTTTATCAAACCTCATTATTTTTCCGAAACTGTTCATCGACGATTTGTGAAGATGCTCTAATATAAAATGCAGCATTTTTGTTAATTTTGTTTGGAAAAATGGGAAATTTCATAATTAACAACATATGAGGTTCTCTTCTCAAAGTAAATGTTACTTTCATGTATGAATGTGTCAAAAAACCCTGCAAAAAATCTACATCTTTTGTTTAGTGATAAATAGTTATGACAGAAAACGATACCATAATAGTCGGAAGAGCAAGACTTTTTTGCTGCACTTTTAAAAATGCGATTTAAACAAAGTGCTGCAAAAATTGATAATGAGCATGCAAGATTAATGAAAGTTATTAAAGACGACTTTTCAATGTTTCGGCTTTCTTTTAAGCATTCCTATATATTCATCTTTTATATGTTAAAATTCATTAAGATACTATGTCGGGAATGCAAACCAAAAAAAAAAATAATAATAATGCTTTTTAAAGATTGTCTATATTTCTTGGGGACGCATTTCAATTGGGAGGATTTTCAAATTTCCAGTATTTTCAATAGGGCGTTTTTTAGTTTTGCAATTGGGCGGAGAGGCTTTACAAGTAAAACAGGAATTGAAATAAAGTAAATTTTAAAAAAAGACAAAAAAATATCAAAAACGTTTTCTTTTGGTCACTTTTTGAGAGTCGAGTATGATCATTTACATAACTTTTTTCACTTTGTTTGTAGCCCCGGACTCTCTCTGGCTTTTTTTAGTATGACCTGTTTTGAAATCTGAATGAAGAGCACCCTACACTTGGTTAAATATCAAAAAGGGACGACATAACAATGACAGAAACAGACAAATTCAACATCGCGCATATATGTAGTAAAGATAAGTCCCCTTCATTTGATAATTTTTGAACTTCAAGTTTGAAGAAATATACATAAAACAGCAAAAATATCAGATTACTGAAAAAAGTCATATAAAACTAGCCATGGATATATAACAAAGATCCACTATTCTGCCTTGCTAAGAGTATTTGTTTTTTAAACAATTGTTTCATTTCATATTTTAAGAGGCATATCACATGTAATCCGCCTACTTAAAAAAACTAAAATCCGCCTAATTGCAAATTATTTTCTGCCCAGTTGAAAAACTATTTCCGCCCAATTGCAAAACTACCATTTCTTGGTTGTAATATTTAAGAGGCTTTAATGGCTTGTTTCCTGATACTGTCACCTTCCCGAGGGTATTCACCAACCCAGTAGTCAGTACTTCTGTGCTGACCCGAAAACAGACTTTACTGAAACATTATATATATGTTACAAAATTTTGTTTAAAACTAAACTCCCTCATGCATAGCTCTATCCTTAACTGAATTTCGGCTTTTCAGTTTAGATCCCTTAGGTTATTTGTTATCAGATTTACACATTTTTGGTTTGATTCACTTATGAGACATAATTTGTCGAAATGTGCATTTGCAGAAAATAAATTAACAGTAACTTCGGTATTTTGTTACTTGTATTTAAGTGTCCATGGGCAAGATTTATTTGGGGTGATGTAAAATGATGTAAAATGTCAGGAGTGCATTTAATCATAGATTAAAATATATTCTTCTGATTTCTACGGTACGTATGTTATTCCTCCATGTTCTACCAAAGTACTTTAAATTCTGAAAATATTTTCATTATCAATTGAGGATTGGTGAAATAATGATAAACGTTAAATTTCGAATAATGAAAAGAAAAATCACCTGTGTGACATTGTCTTCATGCATCATAACTTATTTTTGCGTTGCCCATGTTAATATTTTGTAAAAAGACCAAAAAGTACATACATAAGTGAACATAGTAGAAAGGTATAAAAATGAGTTGCAGATTTAAGAAAAAACAACAAAATGATATTTCGTATGAATGATGTAATACGACTTTTATAGGGGACGAACATTTGATTTTCAGAAAAATTATTTGTTTTCATGAAAATCTCGAACAAATTATTTATTTCACCAAATATCACATCACATTTGTAACAAAACTTATTCTTTAAATCAACATTGAATTATTTATATTCATGACAAGAAGTATTAAAATATTTATTTTCACTGGCACTAAGAATAAATTATTTATTTGTTTTCAAAATCGCCCAAGCCCCCCCCCCCCCGAAAATCAACGTCCCCTTACAAGAAAAGTTTTATTTCTACGAAATCTGAACATGAAATGTTGCACTACTGAAATTCTACGTTGCTTTAATAAATCTTTTAAATGATGTACAATTGCACGATGTATGTTAGAAATCTGGTGAAGCAATTACCTATTACAAGAAAGAAACTTAAATTTTCTGTTGCACTCCTTCACGGAGAAGTACCTGTATAAATTTGAACATATAAAAGAAGAATATGTAGGAAAACACATAATTTTGTGCTTAATAATACTGAAACATTGAAGGATTATCTATAATTTATATGATTATGCAGATTACCTATTATTATTTTGAAACACTCTTGAAAAAAAAATGTTTTTCTTTAATATCAAGTTTATTCATAAATGGTGTCACAAATAGGTGTTGCACTCCTGATATATCTTTTTTGCGTCATAACTTGTTTGCCATTAAAGATAAGTCAAAGATTTTTTTTTAGTTTTCTTGACACATTTAAGCCTATTCAAAGTAACTAAATGGTAAGAACTTCTTCAGCTGTTAAATGTTAAATTATCCTTTTTTAAACTGCTCTTCTACAAAAATGGGCAGTCGAAATGTAGGTTGAAGGTGAAAAAATAAATGACCAGTAAGTTTAACCAGATTACTTAATATGTATAACCCAACAAGGTATGAAGCTTTGCAGTTAAGCAATTACTTTTCGACATTTAAGAAACAGAGCTAACTATATTATTACTGTCCTATTTGACCAGGGTCTACCTATAATTGATAACGTTACCTCCGTTGTCGACATTGTTTGTCGGTATACTGAGCTAGGGCATCCATGACGGTTAAATTGAAGCAAATGTTATTAAATTTTTATTAGTTTTTTCTCAGCCTGACAATTAAAACCTTCCTCAAATTTCCTCATTTTAATAGTATTTCCCAAAGCAAGAGTTTTAAAAGTATTCAGTGAACAGCAAATGTTACCGAGTACATACAATCAACAGTTTCACAGTCTATTGCCTAGATTCCCCCAAGATTTAATTATAAGTATAAATATAATTGATATATAAATAAATAAATATAATTAATTAAATTGACATCTATTAAATATTTATTTTATATTTGATATATGTCGATTTATTTTGAAATAACAGAAAACACTAATTTTCCACATATTTAATAAATAAAAGTTCGCCGAACATGTTTTATTTTTTGTAATGGTACTCTTTTAAAATGATAATTTGAAAAAAAAAATGATGATAAAAATTATGTTTATGGTTGTTTTTCGAAAAATACATCAATACATCGAATTTTAACTACAGAAAACTAAATTGAGAATAAGTGGTTATACTGTACAGATAGAAAACGGACGAAACTATAAAATATCAAGATATGACAGATTTTTGCAAAAAAATTGTAAGACAATTGAAGATAAGCAACATTTTATCCTACGCTGTACAATAAATAATACTGTTAGATAATTTTGTCCAGTTTTCCACTGCAAAGAAAGAACTGCCTGATGCCCTACTATATATAATACAAGTTAATAAGTTGGATTCCTTTTTGAAATTGTCATTAAGACTCTTAAAATACTTGCACTTGACAATGAAAAACAAAAAATCGGGGATCAAATGGTAGTATAGGAGATGACGTTTCATTTTCAAATATAGATGGTGAATAAAAGGATATGGAGTAAATGCACATGAGACAAAGTCTCTACAAATACATGGTAAAAAACAAGCAAAGGAACAACGCTTTTATTGTTGTTCTTCATCTTGAAGTCACCATGAGGCCTTCAACAATAAGCTTTGCTCATACCTCATAGTAAGTTCAAGACGGCCCCTAGCACCGGTTTAAGCGGANTTCTTTGCTAATTGTCGAGCAGCGCTACATCCATGTCTTCATTGGTCATGGGTGCGGGATTGTCAACAAACATCAATTAAACTGGTAAAGTGTTCTTACAATCACCGTCATCCTTTGCCCGACAAAAGCACTAGTGTCTTAAGCTAGTGGACGATTACAACATATAGACAAACACAGGGCACTCATCAAGTCGAATGTAAGAAAACTTGGCGTTATAGAATAGTGAGACGTGGGCACTTAAAACAGGTGCAATTTAAGTCTACTGTATAGTACCTAGAGTTTTGACATGTGATGGTACCATAAAAAGAATGAATAATGTTCTATAGCTTTGTCTCGTTGACACATTCCCCGTTTCCCTTCTTTTATCTTTTATTTGGAAATTTGGATTACCTAAATGTTTGAAACTTTTGAATAAAACTAAGAAGCAATTCCCTCGTGCATAGCTCTGTCCTTGACTGAATTTGGCTTTGCTTTTCATTAACATCCTTTTGTTCACAGTAACTTCGGTATTTAGTTATTTGGATATAAAAGTTCTCTACCAGCATTGTCACACTCTTCGGTTTATAAACTTCCAAATGTTTTATTTGATCTGCAGTAGAGGGATGTCGAAATTTCCACCTAATTTCACAGTAACTTCGGCATTACTTTTATTTACAGTGTTCAATGAAGTTATTAACCAAAATACTTTTTTCCAGACCCGTATGTTAAAGTATCATTAATGTGTGAAGGTAAAAGGATAAAGAAAAGAAAGACGTCGGTAAAGAAGACGACGTTAAATCCGGTGTATAATGAGGCCATGGTGTTTGATGTACCAAGAGAGAACGTAGAAGACATACATTTAGTCATTAAGGTTATAGATTACAACAGGTATGTATACTTTTGTTTGGGTTTAACGTTAAATCCGGTGTATAATGAGGCCATGGTGTTTGATGTACCAAGAGAGAACGTAGAAGACATACATTTAGTCATTAAGGTTATAGATTACGACAGGTATGTTTTCTTTTGTTTGTATGGGGTTTAACGTTAAATCCGGTGTATAATGAGGCTATGGTGTTTGATGTACCAAGAGAGAACGTAGAAGACATACATTTAGTCATTAAGGTTAAAGATTACGACAGGTATGCATACTTTTGTTTTGGTTTAACGTTAAATCAGGTGTATAATGAGGCTATGATGTTTGATGTACAAAGAGAGAACGTAGAAGACATTCATTTAGTCATTAAGGTTATAGATTACGACAGGTATGTATACTTTTGTTTGTATGGGGTTTAACGTTAAATCCGGTGTATAATGAGGCCATGGTGTTTGATGTACCAAGAGAGAACGTAGAAGACATACATTTAGTCATTAAGATTATAGATTACGACAGGTATGTTTACTTTTGTTTGTATGGGGTTTAACGTTAAATCCGGTGTATAATGAGGCTATGGTGTTTGATGTACCAAGAGAGAACGTAGAAGACATTCATTTAGTCATTAAGGTTATAGATTATGACAGGTATGTATACTTTTGTTTGTATGGGGTTTAACGTTAAATCCGGTGTATAATGAGGCCATGGTTTTTGATGTACCAAGAGAGAACGTAGAAGACATACATTTAGTCATTAAGGTTATAGATTATGACAGGTATGTATACATTTGTTTGTATGGGGTTTAACGTTAAATCCGGTGTATAATGAGGCTATTGTGTTTGATGTACCAAGAGAGAACGTAGAAGACATTCGTTTAGTCATTAAGGTTATAAATTATGACAGGTATGTATACTTTTGTTTGTATGGGGTTTAACGTTAAATCCGGTGTATAATGAGGCCATGGTGTTGATGTACCAAGAGAGAACGTAGAAGACATACATTAAGTCATTAAGGTTATGGATTACGACAGGTATGTATACTTTTGTTTGGGTTTAACGTTAAATCCGGTGTATAATGAGGCTATGGTGTTTGATGTACCAAGAGAGAACGTAAAAGACATACATTTAGTCATTAAGGTTATAGATTACGACAGGTATGTATACTTTTTTTGGGGTTTAACGTTAAATCCGGTGTATAATGAGGCTATGGTGTTTGATGTACCAAGAGAGAACGTAGAAGACATACATTTAGTCATTAAGGTTATAGACATTTAGTCATTAAGGTTATAGATTACGACAGGTATGTTTGATTTGTTTGTATGGAGTTTAACGTTAAATCCGGTGTATAATGAGGCCATGGTGTTTGATGTACCAAGACAGAACGTAGAAGACATACATTTAGTCATTAAGGTTATAGATTACGACAGGTATGTATACTTTTGTATGGGGTTTAACGCCTATTTCAGTAGCATTTCAGGTATATTATGGCAGTCAATTGTAGTTGTTGAGGATACCTGAGTACCCGGGGAGAACCACCGATCTTATGCAGGTAACTGACATACATAATCACGTACATTTGCAAGTCGAATGCACCCTGTTGTGATTTACAAAGCATGATGCGAATTCACAACGCAGAGGTGATACAAAACTGTGATTTTACATGTAAACTAACCACCTAAACCACTCCGCCACTCAGGTATGTATACTCGAGGCACATCGTATAACTCAAGTCAATCAGTTTATTTCTCTAACTCCAATGAGTCAGACTGAACTAATCTAGTCAGGAATATTTGGTCCTTAAAACAATGTTAGACAAAAACCTGGCCCACTAGCACTGAACATGCTGTAATATTTACTCTGTAGGAATTGATATCGGTATTATGACATAACTTCTGACACACTACAATCATTATATTTTGTATCGTTTGTACTTTCTTAACCAGTTAGGGTTTGTTGTTCAAGAAAAGATAATTAACAGCCAAGAGGTATCATACCACCATTGATTGTGTCCTGTTTGCCTTTTTTAAATTGGCCATTTTCGGCGCATCATACCACATTGAACAGTTGTTTCAAAAAAAGCGAAACTTTTTATCAAACATATAATCAGCCTTCACACAAAATTTGAGGGCAACTTTCATTGCATATAAGAAAGTGCAACTACAAAAATTCCAGTTTCACTTTCACATTAAACCCGTGAAATGGACATGTTATCGTTTTTACCAAAACATTTTTTTACACTTTCTAGCAATGAAATAAAGATTTTTTAGGTACCTAAAATGTTTAGCTTTCAAACGGCATGCATTATAATGCTTATAATGCATGACTATTTCTCAATACAATAGAAATATACGTACGGCATTTATAATGGACGCATTGTGAAAAGATGGATTTCCTGTTTTGGTGATATGATACCAAGTACTGTGCCATGTTGTAATAACTAAATACCGAACTTAAATTTAGTTTCTGCATATGGCCATTTCAACAACTTATATCTCTTCATAAATTCATAATGTAGATACCACGTTAAACCAAACTATAAAATGAACTTGAGGTGTGAGGTTGACAATTGTAGATTTTTGCATTAGTTTTTTTTCTTTTGTTTCTTTTTCTGCATTTTATTTCTGCTTTGCTTCAAAAAGGCATAGTATTTTACTTTTTTATCTAGGCAAAGATCACAATGAATAAAATATAATAACTTCATAATATGGGAACACATAACTTTAATCTGCACTGAAGAGACATAAGTTGTAGAAATGCGCAAATTTACAGTAACTTCGGTATTTAGTTATTTGTTACGACTGGATCGATGCCTCTGCTGGTGCACTGTTTGTCCTCGGGATTATTCACAAGCCCAGTAGTCAGTACGTCGGTGCTGACCCGAAAGTCGATTCTATTTAGAATTTTTTACAACATCTAAATTTTTGTAAATTTTGTTGAAAACTGAGGATTATCTCCTTCATGCAAAGCTATGTCCTTAGCTGATTTTGGCTTTACATTTAGATCTTACTGGTCATTTGTTCTCACGCAATTTTTAACATCGTTGAGTTTATGGTCCTCCAAACGTCTAAATTTTATCTGCACTGAAGAGACATAAGTTGTTGAAATGAGCATGCAGAAACTTAAATTCACAGTAACTTCGGTATTTAGTTATTTAATATTTCTGATTAATTGAGATTTAAAGAAAAAAATACTCGAGATGAGAATTTCAGTTTATGGAACTATCGGATATGAAATATTCCTACAAATATAGTACGACAACAGATGGAACGCAATCAACATACTAATAAGACACACAAAGCAGCTTCTTATTCATCTCACAGACATAACAGTGAACAAATTTATATTTTACAAAATCACTTAAACCAGGAGCTCTAATAATCGTTTCAATTTTGTTCATAAATTTACATTGATCAATGGACAAATCTTTTTTAAGAATTGGATGCAATGAAGTGATGGGATGCACAGCTCTCGGCCCTATGATGCTAGGAATTGGCAGAGATCACTGGTTTGAAATGCTAGAGAGTGCCAGGAAACCAGTAGCACAGTGGTATCCTCTTCAGGAACATGTGCCATTGTGTACATCCAATAATATTCAACCGAAGAAATGCAAGACATGCCAGCCTTCCTGTCAAACTACGCTGGATTCTAGTGATGCTAGCACGTTATAAAAGTGAAAAAAAAAATATGGTATCCTCCATTTGCAAAACTGTCCGATCTGTAAAGGAATACACACGTGCTAATATTGCTTAAATTTTGCATTCTCTTGCTAGTTGATATAAAGACAGGATTGTTAGAAGTATCGCTCAAATATTTATCAAATACAAACATCTTTGCATTTTAATAAAACCCAATGAAAGTAGGAAAGCGTTATCAAGAAAGCGGTTGGGTTCAGACCACTTCTTTATACTTTTCAAGAACATATTTAGTAACCAAAAGGTCTGGGTGGCTACGAAGACTACTCTTTTTTGAAGGCATTTATAATCAGTACTTGGTTTTTGCAACATACTCTCCCAAAGGAGCTGTTGTCATTGTATTTACATGAACGATTGATATATATTCTATCTTAATGACGTTTGTGTACTAGTATTCATATAACTATTTTATTAACATCAACCTTATATCAGTTTTGAAAAATTCTTAAGTGCCTTATACTCCTTTCATTCCAACACTCAACCCTATTTAACTCCCGAGTAAACGGTGGTGCTATTTAGTACAATAAGACCCCGTTCACACTTAAAATATTTGAATCGATTTCGAATTGTTTTTGGTTGTTCATACTATAAGAGGATTAATTTTAATCGATCTAATTTGGTGCCATAAATGGGGTAGTATCAAAAAGATCAATTCAAATGGAAACGATTGTGGCTTTGGAGCAAACAGTTGGGGTCGATTGCGATCGCACACGGTTCTAATGAGAACTTCAAAAACTGATTGCGATCAATTGCAATCGATTCAGATGATTTAGATGTGAACATAAATGAATTTTAAAAGAATCGGTCTTAATTTTGATCGATTGCATCTAGCTCCAATGTGAACATTGTATAGGTCTCTTTTTATTTATTACGGTCGTTGGTATGAACAAGTTGCATTTCACATGTACCTGTATGGTTCTCTACGTTTTATACGTGTCTCGCAGTGTAGGCTTGTTATTCAGAATACTGTGTTCCAAAATTTAAATTAATGTTCTTTTTTTTTTGCATTGTTCAGGAAGTTTCGAAATAAACGGTAAACTTGTTGTTCACATCTTCAAGAGTATAAAACTCTAATCAGTTTCATTCAATTCAAATCATATGGAAAGCCCAAATCCAAAGATAGTCTTAAAGAATCCTGACAATAATTATCAAAATCGGAGGCCAAATCAAGTTCTCAGGGTTAGGCCGAGTGAAGCCTCAATATTTTAAGGAGTTTGAATTTTGATTAAAAACAGTGATTTTCTTTAAAACTCATTGTAGATTTTCGTGTCAGAAAATGACTACTTGTTCTGGTGAATTACTATCTGGGACCTCTGGTTTACCATTCAGTGGCATCAACCCAATGGTCTCAAACTGTACTATCCGAAATGGTATTGGAAGGGAAGTCAACCCAAATAAAATTGCTAACTTTCCGACAACGGATTGAAACCTTCCTGAAAACACCAATGTGGTCTGTTTTTTTCATTTATGGACAAGTAGAAAATTAACGTTTTAAATCTGCTATTACAGAGGGAATACTCCCTCCACCTTCAGTCCAGGGTATCAAAAATTAGAGATGAAGTCCAGAGTTTTTTTTTTTTATTTTTGTTTTTGAAATTTGAAGTCATATTACAAAATTATTCGACTATAGAGTCAATAGATTCCATAGACTCAAGTGGTCGAGTCCAAAGAACGCCCAAGATAAAGCCATAGTTTTGAATCCAAAAAGTAGGTTATAGCCCATTGCAATTAATAATCCTTGTTACATAACACGTCATTTTCTGTGCGCTGCCTTTTCGTTTCTTAACGCGTAACATAAACCTTAGCTGCTTAAAGCAAAGCATCAAACACCTACATGTTAAAAAAAATGATCAATTTCGGAAACATTTTCTGTGTAGAGTATTCCTTTGTAATTCTATTTAGATATGGGTTTTTGTCTGTTCACCAATCACTTGTTTTCATTTATGTATAAATTCCTGTATAGGTAAAAATACACATATACTTTCAAATTCTAAATGCTGGAATATGTTTGATTATTTCGTTATATACATGCCATAGAATACATTCAGAAGTTTAGTATTTGTCCAAACAAAAATATATATTCTTCCATAAGACGTATATCAACAGCGAATAGGAAACCAATTTCTCATTATTGCTCTATTGCCTGGAATTAATAGGCTCTGATTGTTATGTCCTCAATTTGATTAACAAATATTAAGGCAGATAAACGAGGTGTCGTACGCAATCAGACAATGTATATGAAAAATTTAACTCAATAAAAATGAAACTTGTAATAATTCAAGGTTGTAAAGTTTGTATCTTTGGGAATAATTTAACAAAATTCTATTTTACATTTAATTTAACTTAGCAATAGTACAAAACCGCTCATCAAAAATGTACAAATTCCTAACTATATTGGCTGACGTTTTATATTTTTATATAAATGACAAAAATGAATTTGTTATAAGAATTTTTTTGTCTAAAACTAAGCAGTATCCCTTCCCCTTGTATATCTCTGTCCTTAGCTTGTTTTTGTCCCCCGCTGCAACGCGGAGCGGGGACATAGAAATGCCTCGTGTCCGTGTGTCCGTGCGTCCGTCCGTCACCTTATCTTGTAAGCGCTCTCGTGCCTACAAATTATAACGGATTTTTATGAAGTTTATAAAAAATATTTATATCACTAATACCTTGGTCAAGATCGAAAATCAGTCTTGGTCGATACTTTTTGACAGAGTTATGGCACTTTGACCGAAATCATGACTTATCATGATTATTAAAATTGACCTTGTAAGCGCTCTCATGCCTACAAATTTTTACGAATTTTCATGAAATTTGCATCAAATGTTAATATCACTAATACCTTGGTCAAGTTCGAAAAACAGCATTAATCAATATCTTTTGACGGACTTTGACTAAAATAACGAAATCGTTTAGCCAAAAATTGACCTTGTAAGCGCTCTCATGGCTACAAAGTTGGACGGATTCTCATGAAATTTATAACAAATGTTTATACGTTTATACTACTAATACCTTGGTCAAGTACGAAAACAGACATGGTCGATACTTTTCGACGGAGTTATGGGACTTTGACCAAAATAACGACACCATTTTAGCAAAAAATTGACCTTGTAAGCGCTCTCATGGCTACAAATTTTGACGGATTCTCATGAAATTTATACCAAATGTTTATACTACTAAAACCTTGGTCAAGATTCAAAATCAGCCTCGGTCGATACTTTTGGACGGAGTTATGGGACTTTGACGAAAATTATGACTCTGTTTTATCCAAAAATTGACCTTATAAGCACTCTCATGCCTACAAATTTGAACGGATTTTCATGAAATTTATACCAAATGTTTATACAACTAATACCTTGGATGAGTTCGAAGACCAGAGTTATGGGACTTTGACCAAAATAATGACACTGTTTTAGCCAAAAATTGACCTTGTAAGCGCTCTTATGCCTACAAATTTTGACGGATTCTCGTGAAATTTATACCAAATGTTAATACGACTAATACCTTGGTCAAGTTCGAAGATTTGCTGTGGTCGATACTCTTTGTATCCCCACATATTTAATTTTGGAACTGTCCTGAATGTTTGAAAATATTGCAATTTCATATACAGTATACTATTATATTGCATGAGCGGCGGGAGACCCAGGAATTCTATTCTTGTGGTTTTTTTATTAATATGTCCTACTGGTAATTTGTTCTTTATCACCTAATACATAATATATATTTTGGTTTATGTATTTCCAAATGTTTTGATTTGATCTCCACGGAAAAGACATACGTTGACAACATGGCCATATGCAATATACTTCAGTATTTTGTTGTTCTTTGTTAAAAAAAAATTAGAATTATACTGTTTGATCAAAATAAATAACACCTCTTTGGAGAGGACTTAAAATCAGTTGAAATAATTTGTTGTCCGATCTGTCAGCTTTATTTGCATTATTAGTTTAAATTAATCTAAATACTATTAATTAAAGCAACCACAACAATTTTTTGAACTGAATGGACAAAGAAAATTTTAACACTTAATACCTCAACATAGAATTAACATGTTTATTTTTCATAACTAGTAATATGCATTTTTTGACGAAGGGTTTACAGATCCCGGAAAAGTATTCTGTAAAGCACCAAGCTGACTAAGTTTATGCTTTCCGTCATCAGTAAGTGGAGTTATAGGTTTATTTTTTCTCCATATTCCCGGTGATTCCAGTCCTTCCTTTCCCCTGTATCTTCCCTTTTCTTTTGTCAGAGGTTGCTCATCATCTTCAGGCTTCTTTCTATTACTACAAAAAGAAAAAAAAGACAGATTTTAAATCATTTTGAATAACTTAATGTCAAAATAGCTTATTTTGAAGCGAAGGTATTGGATCCGATTCCACGGGAAACAGTTGTAATTTTTTTTTTCGAAAGAAAAAAAGAGAAAAGATAGGCTCTGGTTTACCTAATGTTTAATTTTTCAATTTGAATTAATTTGAGGAACACCTAACCGAAATTTCATTTATATGGGTACTGCTAACGACCAGTATGTCGATTGTCTCTTAAGTGCATATGAAAATCAAAAAGATAATACATACAAGTAAGTCAAAACGACAAAAAGAAAATATATACTAGTAAGCCAAAACGACAAAAAGTAAAATCTGAATTCAGGACAAAGTTTACATGAGGAAGCTCCTCCTTATGAAATATGAAAATCTTTTGGGTAGCACTTAAGAAGTTGACCACTACGAGGGTTATATTCTCCAAGACTATCAATCCACATCAGAGACATCGACCGAGCAGAAATTAGAATACAGAGAGGTCCATACATGGGTACCGTACGGCGTTTTTTTTCGACAATTTATGTGATGCAACGCATGTCTGAAAACAAAAGTAGTAAAATCTGTTATTATTTCATTGCAACGATAGATCATTTCCGGTGTCGAAAATAGTATATTTTTCACATTTTCCTCTTAACAGTGTAGAGACAATTGTCTTAATAGATGGTGTTTTCGTACAGCGAATGGATCCAAGCATTTCGTTTCAACTGAGATACAATGTTAAAAGTAAGCAGGGACAGGGGAGATTTCACTTCAAGGGATATGGCATATATCACAATGGGAAAAACATGTTATCACATTTATCATATCGTACATGTTTGTCAATTACAAAAAAAACTTTTTTAGAGGACTTGTTTTTCAATAGACTCGGAATTCCAATGGGCACAAACTGGACATCACTTCAAGCCTATCTGTTTCTCCTCTCTAATGAGGCTGAATTCATCGAAGAACTTCTTCAAAATAGATATAAAACTAGCCCAATCCTTTAATTTTAGCTTAAGTTATATAAATGATATTTTTATATTAAACAGCCAACGCTTATGTGATTTTCTTCATCTGATCGATCAAAAAGAGCTCGAAACTAAGGATACTACAGACACTTCCACTTCGGCCTCATTTCTTGACCTTAATCTTGAAATTGAAAACAGAGGTAGACTTCAAACTTAGATATATGACAAACGCGATTACTTCACTTTTCCAATAGCAAGCTTCAATTTTCTTTGTAGCAACATTCAAACAGCGCCGGGATATGGAGTTTACATCTTCAAACTCATTCGCTACTCAAGGACCTTTGGTCGATGTAATGACTTCCTTGAGAGAGCCCGGTTGCTCACAAATAGGTTAATTAAACAAGGGTATGTTAACCATAACTTGAAGTTTTACGGTCGACACCACGATCTTGTGGACCGCTATGGGATATAAGTTTAACAGATGACAACAGAGCTTTCCCTTTAAAAGCTTAAGATTGTTGTTTCCTAAAGTTACCAAATGCTACATGTTCAACACGACGGGTGTTTATAAGAAGCAGGAGATGCTCTACTGGTACACCTGATCTCATCCATGGGTTTTTATTGGGTCCGTGTTTTTCATCTTTGTATTTGTGAGTGTGTCTTCATTTTTCTTTACTGTGCCGTTCTCATATATTTTAACGAAAGGATATGGAGTAAATGAAAACGAGACCACGAGCACGAGATGTCTTCTTTGTTTTACAGATATTGCCATTGTCCTTTGATTATGTGTTTTAGACTGACGGTTTGGTTCTCACTTACTTTTGAAAGATCAAAAAGTTGATCTAAAAGGACTGTATTATTAAAACAAATAACTACTATTATGTTTACAATTTGGAAGACCATAACAACCACTATTTAAAGCAGTCCTATACACTGATCTGTTTTTTTTCGGAGGTTTTGTGTAAATTGACACATCTTTAAAAAAACATGCTTAAGTTTCTGCTCTTATTTCCCGAAATTACTGGCATTTAATCTTATATGATATAATACAAAGTTTCTTTTCTAAATTAACTTTAAATATTCATATTTTCACTTCGTTTTTGTGAATATTCCATAAACCAATGTTATCACTACTTTACGTTATGTTTCTAAATTTGTACTTACCAAATACAAGCCCAAACTCTTGGTAATATACATGGTATTAGTATTATTGCTGATACTACAGCAACCAAAAACACCCACCATGGAAACAGTTCTAAAATTATAAAATGAAAACCTTTACTACAAAAACCACAAACACCCACCATAGAAACAGTTCTAAAATTATAAAATAAAAACCTTTATTACAGTAACAACAATTAATCAACTATGGAAACAGTTCTAAAATTATAAAATAAAACCCTTTACTACAGCAACCACAAACACCCACCATGGAAACAGTTCTAAAATAATAATAATAAAAAACCTTTACTACAGCAACCACAAACACCCACCATGTAAACAGATGTAAAATTATAAAATAAAACTCTTTATTACAGCAACCACAATTAATCAACCATGGAAACAGTTCTAAAATTATAAAATAAAACCCTTTACTACAGCAACCACAAACACCCACCATGGAAACAGTTCTAAAATCATAAAATAAAAAAAACTTTACTACAGCAACCACAAACAATCGCTATGGAAACAGTTCTAAAATTAAAAAATAGAAACCTTTTTCTATAGCAACCACAAACACCCACCATGCAAACAGTTCTAAAATTATAAAATAAAAACCTTTACTACAGCAACCACAAACACCCACCATGGAAACAGTTCTAAATTATAAAATAAAAACCTTTACTACAGCAACCAAAAACACCCATCATGTAAACAGTTCTAAAATTATAATAAAAACCTTTATTACAGCAATCACAAACACCCACCATAGAAACAGTTCTAAAATTATAAAATAAAAACCTTTACTACAGCAATTACAAACACCCACCATGTAAACAGATGTAAAATTATAAAATAAAAACCTTTATTACAGCAACCACAATCAATCAACCATGGAAACAGTTCTAAAATTATAAAATAAAAACCTTTTCTATAGCAACCACAAACACCCACCATGGAAACAGTTCTAAAATAATAAAATCAAAACATAAACTACAGCAACCACAAACACCCACCATGTAAACAGTTCTAAAATTATAAAATAAAAACCTTTATTACAGTAACCACAATTATTCAACTATGGAAACAGTTCTAAAATTATAAAATAAAAACCTTTCTACAGCAACCACAAACACCCACTATGGAAACAGTTCTAAAATTATAAAATAAAAACCTTTACTACAGCAACCACAATCACCCACCATGTAAACAGTTCTAAAATTATAAAATAAAAAACCTTTATTACAGTAACCACAATTATTCAACTATGGAAACAGTTCTAAAATTATAAAATAAAAACCTTTCTACAGCAACCACAAACACCCACTATGGAAACAGTTCTAAAATTATAAAATAAAAACCTTTACTACAGCAACCACAAACACACCATAGAAACAGTTCTAAAATTATAAAATAAAAACATAAACTACAGCAATCACAAGCACCCACCATGTAAACAGTTCTAAAATTATAAAATAAAAACCTTTTCTACAGCAACCACAAACACCCACCATGGAAACAGTTCTAAAATTATAAAATAAAAACCTTTACTACAGCAACCACAAGCACCCACCATAGAAACAGTTCTAAAATTATAAAATAAAAACATAAACTACAGCAATCACAAGCACCCACCATGTAAACAGTTCTAAAATTATAAAATAAAAACCTTTTCTACAGCAACCACAAACACCCACCATGGAAACAGTTCTAAAATTATAAAATAAAAACATAAACTACAGCAACCACAAACACCCACCATGTAAACAGTTCTGAAATTATAAAATAAAAAAGCCATTATTACAGCAACCACAACTATGGAAACAGTTCTTAAATCATAAAATAAAAACCTTTACTACAGCAACCAAAAACACCCATCATGTAAACAGTTCTAAAATTATAATGAAAACCTTTACTACAGCAACCACAAACACCCACCATGGAAATAGTTCTAAAACACAAAGTAAAAACCTCTGTATCAGGATGTCAAGCCTATATCACGAAATGATATGGTTGTAGAATACAGAATACCTGAAGGAAACGTTCTTTTATTTGTATTCACTATGGTACAAAATATTGCAGCTTAAAGCGTTTTTCGTAGAAAATTAGTTTTTTCCAGAGCTGCTTCACTTAATGTTCTTAACAGATTTTTTTAGTAAATATTTTCAAGGTCATTTATTGTTGGTAGTGAATGTGCATTTTTTTTCTACAATACATTTTTTATTAAAAAACGATAACAGAAACGTCTTTGAATACAAAAAAAAACAAAACAAAAAGGAAAAAAAGAAAAGAAAACGGATAGTGTAGTTTGTCGTTTCCATAAATGGATGTAAAAGTATCTAAAACTTGAAAAGCGTCATCAAAAAGTTATTAACGTCTATGTTAAAATTGTAACTACGTGAATCAGTGCAACTGATGTGTTGCCGACCCCGAGTGTAACAATGTTAATATATTTAGTCTAAAGATATATGAATAATAACTCCTGAAACTTGGAGGATTAAAGGTTTGGCACCAAATGAAACATTCTGTCAAGTCATTCAGGACATAGTTTAGACAGAGATTGCCCGCCTTGAATACTATATGTTATACGGGAATCTTCACAGG
>MJUU01004293.1:0-10928 GCA_002080025.1 Modiolus philippinarum
AATTAAATTATGAAGTCAAATATTTTTGCCGTTTTCCGTTTTTACTTTAATAGACCCACCCAACGAAATTTTGGATATTTCGTTGTTGATAAAAGTGTTTCTTTCAATTGCTTCAAATTGTTGATTATTACCTCTCAGTTATGAAAATATTGTACAGAATGGTGGTCTATGGTATAAGCCTTACAAATATTCCACATAAGTACCATTTCTATACCCAATAGGTTATAAAAATAGAAACAAGAGGCTATCAAGAGCTTGTAACGCTCACCTGGGTCATGGCTGACACAATAAGTCAAAATTATCACAACGTTTAAGGTTCTCATTTTCAAATTTGTTTATTGACTGTTTAAGGGTCTCATTTTGAAGTTTGCTGATGTTATATGATCCCAAATTAAACTGTTCCCCACAGGCAGCTATTTTTGATGGGGCGTAGACCAACTGTCACTTTTCTTGAAGAAGACCATGTTAGGATCATTGTGCCTCACTTTGGTTCCAACTGGCATAGTATTTTCAGAGATCTTTAAATGATTTCCCATGGGGTCCAAGTTAAACAATGTTCCCTGCTGACTGCCATCGTGGATGCTATGCGGACATGCCAGACACATTTAATGAAGGGGACCAAGTAAGGAACATTGTGACTAATAAGAAAAAGAAGGGAAACGGGGAATGTGTCAAAGAGACAACGACCCTAAGGGGAGCAATAACAACTCTAAGTATGATTCCAATTGGCCATGTACTTTCAGAGAAGATCTTTGAATATGTTTCCCTATAGGGTTCAATGTTAAAAACATGTTCCCTCCTGGCGGCCATCTAGGATATGATGTGGACTTGCTGAACACATTTTTAAAAGGGACCACGTAAGGACCATTGTGACTAAGTTTGGTTCCAATTGGCCCAGTATTTTCAGAGAAGAAGATTTTTGCAATATTGTCAAATTTTGGACAAAGTTCCCCGCTGGTGGCCATCTTGGATGACGTGCAGACTTGCGGACAAAATTTTTAAAGGGGACCACCGAAGGACTATTGTGACCAATTTTGGTTCCACTTGCAGTGGTTTCAGAGAAGATCTTTGAATGCTTTCCCATAGGGTCCAATGTAAAACCACGTTCCCTGCTGGCGGCCATCTTGAATATGATACGGACTTGCCAGACAATTTTTTAAAAGGGGCCACCTAAGGACCATTTTGCCCAAGTTTGGTTCCAATTGGCCCAAGCAGTTTTAGAGAAGAGAAGAAATGTTTGAATGAAAAGTTTACGACAGAAAGACCACTGACACAGTGATGGCAAGAACATCACCATGGCATAGCCATGCAGGTCAGTTACAAAGTTATGCAGGCATAAAAGCTCAGATGCTATTTCAATATTTATGTATGGTAGGCAAGCAAGCTTTACATCATGATACAATATACAACTATATACAATTATTATTAATTTGTGAAATAAGTATAGTTTATGAAAGTATTTTTGCAAAAAATGTAAAAGTTTGTACAAAAACACTTTTTTGCTCTTGATTATGTAACAAATAATTATTTTTTTTAAAGTGATAACAGGGAATTTCTCTTAAACTTAAAAGAGAAAAGATTTGATCACAGAATTTAAAGGGAAATAACTCATAACCATATGGCACTGAAAAAATTTTTTTTTGTTGAAAAAGGGCCAATAACTACAACACAGGCAATTGGATTTTCCTCAAAACTTCAGAGTATGTAGAACTTGATATGCTGAACATTTTTGCAATTTACACTTTACCTCTATCTGTTACATTTTTTGAAATAAAAAATAAAAAAATGCATAAATTTTAAAAAAATTTACGTAAAAAGGGCTGTAACTCTGAGACGGGTTTTCCGATTTTCTTCAAAATTGCAGGGCAGATAGATCTCCTCATTCTAAAAAATTTTGCCTATGTCAGATTTTTGATATCTGCAACGGTTTTTGAGTTATTTGCCAAAAACAGCAATTTACCCCTATGTTCTATTTTAAGTAACAGCAGCCATGTTGTTTGGTCCTCGAACTAACCGAACATATTTTTTAAAACTACATACCTTGGTGATGACCCAGGCCAAGTTTTGATTAAATTAGCCCAGTGCTTTCAGAGGAGAAGATTTTTGAAAAAAAGTTTACGACGGACGGACGGACGGACGACGGACGCCAATTGATGGCAAAAGCTCACCCTGACATAGCCAGGTGAGCTAAAAACTAACCCCTACCCCTTCGACATATTGATGTAAATATTAAGATTTTTCTCGAAAATGTGTAAGCTCAATGGTCCTTAGAAACCAATATGTTTTTCATTTCACAATACAAATAATACCGAAGTTGCATAAAAACAGTAAATTTCGTTATGTTGTACACGTGTTTCAAGGAGTAACCTCTCATCAGCAGCATTAAAATCAAATAATATGGAAAGCCATAGTCCAAAAGTAGTCCAAAAAGCAGTACTCATTTCCAAAAATATCGGAATAGGAAGCCAAATCCAGTACCAAGGACATCTACCGAGTTCCATACACGGAATGAAGTCTCATGTATCTTAAGTGGTTAGAATTTTGATAAAACAGTAAATTTCTGTAACACGCAAGGTAAAATTTTCATGTCAAACAAGTCTGACTATTGGGCTGGTGAATACCCTCGGGGACCTCTGGTCCACCAGCAGTGGCATCGGCCCAATACAAAAAATACCGAAGTTGCATAAAAACAGTAACTTTGGAATTGTTTTTGTCTTTTAACGTCTTCTCTTAAAAATTAAGCATGTTAACATAATGTTCATATGTTTTGCATGACCAAACTATCACGTTTAAATAGACAAATAATACACATTTTAAATATTTTCGTTTTCGACACAGTTTTGTCCCATCATCTTATCTATGAGCGGTTCAAATTCATGCAAAGTTGGTATACAATGGAAGTACGCAATACCTTCCTTACAACTGGTATAAATTATGGCACTTTTACATCCATAAAAATTTACCTCTACCCGAACAAATCACTCTATAATTGTCAATTTTTTTCTCTATATTGGCATAAAAATAATCAGAAAACGTAAAATGTGTGTTGTTTATGACAATGTTGCATGAATTATTTTGTGATTTGGTATTTCAACAGCCATTTGTCGACTTAAACTCAATATTTTGCCCACATTGATGAAAAATGGGAATTTTCTGTATTTCAGTTTTATCCAACGTTCATTGTTAAATCGTAATATATGTCAAATATGGAGGATATAACTGCAGATATGACATTTCATTGTTCTGTGCGATATATCAGTTGTCTTAAAACATTGTTTAGAAAAACAAAGAGTATTGAATGTGACTCTACATACCGAAATCTTACCCCTGCCCCAACAAATTCACTCTACAATAGTCAATATTTTGTCTATATGCGCATAAAAGTAACTAAAAAACGCATTGCATATATAAATAACAAAATATCGACGTTACTGTTAATTTATTTTCTGCATATGAGCATTTCAACAACTTATGTCTCATCAGTGCAGATAAAACCAAATTTTGGAAGTCCAATCACAAAAACGTGTAAAAGCTGATAGAGAACAAATAACCAAAAGGATTTAAATAGCAAAGCCAACAAATAACCAAAAGGATCTAAATAGAAAAGCCAAGGTTCAGCTAAGGACAGAGCTATGAATGAGGGAGATACTCCTTAGTTTTTAACAAAACTTTGTAAAATTTAGATATTGCATGGTTTAATAAAAAATGTTGCATTAATTATATCATGATTTGTCATTTAAAGTCCCACTTGTCATATTTAACTCAATATTTTGTACAAAATTGATGACAATTGGGAATTTTCAGCATTTCAGATTTGTCCAAAATTAACTCTTAAATAGTTATATGTGGCAAATCTGGACGATATATCTGCAGGTATGACAATGCATTGTTCTAACCAATATAATATATAAGTTTACTTAAAACAATGCTTAGAAAAACCACGAGTGTTCAATGGAACCCTAAATACCGAAAATCTCACCACTACCCAAAGAAAATGATGCTTTAAAATCCCCAAAATATGCCTGTCCGTACATATATATGAACAAACCAAACATTCTAATATTTGTTCTTTCTTTTTAAAAAAAATGCATTTTATATAGCGCAATATGCATTTTCACACAAAAATATGGATAGAATTGAATACTTTGGCGATTTTCGTGAAAAATGGGAACTTTCAGCATCTCGGAAATTTACAAGATTCAAAGTTGAATTGTTGTATAACTGCCCATAAACCACGCGCATGATCTTTTTGTTATATATGTGAGTCTCTGTGTATTTTTGTGTTTGAAATGTTAAATTATTGGACCTTTATACAATGTTGAATAAATAAATTGAAATAAGTTGTGTTGAACAAAAATGTTAGGGAGAGGGGTAATACGTTTGCAATGTATGAGAGTTTAGTAAGTCTGAAATGTTCAAACCCATACTTTCTAATAGCTTAGATACTTCGATATACTGAAACAATATTTATTCAACATTTTCACGTTATATACCAAATTCGTGAAGTTTTTTCATTAAATTGCGAGCAGAAGGTCCAAAAAGACCTCTTAAAAAATTTGAATCTACTTAGATGGGCTTCTGCATGCCAGCTTTAGCGAAATACACACAATAATTTGCATTAGACATCATTTTTCTAATCATTTTGAGCCTGAATATTTTTAATTTTCCCTTAATTTTAAGGGGGATGGGTACTAATTTTGGCATTTGTGACCCCACAATAAGTCCGACTCTAAATGTTTTAACATTAATTGTTGTTTATATATCATAAATCATTATTGCATTGGCAATTATTAGATTTATATCCGAATTTGTACGATTTAGAAGTAATAAGGTCGAATTGTGAAAATATTTAAAATTCCGAAAATTTCCATTTTTCACAAATTTTATACTGAAAATCAAAATTGTAAGGACTTAAAAAAAAAAAAAATATTAAATGCTCTTTTTTTTAACATTGCATCATCTGACAGGAATTGACAGCTAAAAAACTCGTGTGGGAGGGCACATTTTTTTGCATCCCCAAATAAAAAAAATGGCGTAAAGTAACCAAACGTGTGTTCATTATAAAGAATATTAAATAAGTTTCAATTGAGTACCAAATCTCAGTACAACTTACTTATCTACATAAAAATTATGAAGCTTAATAGATGAAATTAAGATTAAAACTAAAATACAAGAATTTTGTGTGGTGTACTATAAAAGTGGCCCTATACTGTCTATGCATGCAGATTATATTCGTGTTAACATGTATTATTTTGAAGAGGGAATATAAAAGGACTGAAAAAAAATCGGTATGGATCATAATTGGGGGGAGGGGTTGCACCCAAAGAGATTTCAGCCCATGGCCAATTAGACAGGGTAAGAGTGAGGTCAAAGGTCAATTAAACAAGAGTTAGCACCTCGTCAATAACAACAATTTCAGCGCCCTCTACAAGGGTAAATTTTATAGCCTGGGCTCCACCGCCTCAAGTGAGGTATTAAAAATATCTTCCTATATTTTACAAAGAATGCACTTTGGGGCAATTAGTCAATTGTTGGTCAAGAGTAACCTGTTCTACTAGCCTTGTAAGAACAAACTATTTATGGAATTTGGTTGTATTACATGACAATTTTTAATTAAATTTTGATTGACGAAAGACAATTAATCCCGAGGGCTACAAACAGATTGAATATGAATCACCCTTAGTTCAACAGTATTAAAAAGTTAAAACATGATGCATAGCATCAGGTCGCCGCAAAATATTTTGACAACTTAGATTTTAGAAAGTTGATTTCTTTAGCAATACGTATTGATCTCAGAATCATACAATTGGAGCTAGGTTTATTCCTATATAAATATTTCACAGTTGAAACTCTCCACTTAAAACATGAAGTGGAACCTGATTTTATAATTGCTAATTGTTTATGAGTTTCAGTCTATTTGAAGTAGCAGTGATCTCTGCCTTCAAAGTATTAATTTCAAAATAAGTTAAATAATCAAATTTATGCAGGGGAACTAAATATAAAAATAATTTTTCAAAAAGACCTTCTTTCGCAATGGCGATTAAAACCTCTGCTGATATTTTTAACCTAAAATAAGAAGGTTCTTCCCGTACCCTCGCTGTACTTCAATTTCATGTAAACCATAAATAACGGGAACTAAATCCATTATCCAAACAAAACAAAAATATATGTCTCGTTGAGGTAAAAATCATGACTATATGGATTGCTGAATAGCGAAAATACTTAATTCTTGAATTTCTTGAACTGTCTTAGATCTACCAATGACGTATGAGCAAAGATCATTGTTGAAGGTCTCATGGTGAACTCAAGTTGAAAACAACAATTAAAGCTTTGTCCCGTTGTTTGGTTTTATCATGCCGCGTTTTTGTTGAGACTTTATCTCGTGTGTATTTACTCCATTTCCTTTCATTGTTTTTTTTCGGATAGGCAAATCTTCAAATTAACATTTCTTATTGACTACATTGTTTTTATTCAGAGGAACTTTTTTTTATTTTTGGCAAAATTCAAAGGTCAATCGGAAAATATTTGAATCATTATCAGTAATTTATAGGTACTCCAACGAAAAAATTTAATATTCGAATTGAATGAATATAACGTTGCAAAAAGAGTTATCTGCTTCAATAATAAGGCATTAAACTTTTAATAATAAAAAATAAATTAACGTCATTAAAAAATTACAATTAGTCCACTTCCGATATTTTATTTTCTTCACATTTACCAGTTCAATACAAGCTAAGGAAAAACTGATTCAAAATTATTTGGAGTTACGGCGCTTTGACCACTGTTTATGATTATCTACGACCAAAATTCGAGAAATTCGAAAACATGAGAAGTTAAAATTGCCGTGCACCTACGTGCACTCATGAATCTGTTTGAAACTTTGCATTTAAAAAGAATAGGTTGTAATTTAAATACAACAGTTATCGTGCGTCTTCATGCACCATGTCATCATTATGTATTTTTAAAATGAAATTGATAAATCATCAAAATGTGCTTAAAAATTCTTCGTTGGAGTACCTATAATTTATTATTTATCAGAACAATTTTGTTATAGCATACTTATTTATATAGCTCATTTATTGCGTTGGGGTTGAATACTGTAAAATTTGTTCCGTTGGAAAAACTATGAAATTTTCATACAAATTTTTCTTAACTATCTCAGTTTTTAAACATCTAACGTTTTCAGTATTTTTTTAATGCATATGCAATTACATCAACTGACTTTGTTTACGATTCAGTGTTACTGCCGCTGTACCAAATTCCACCTGACTGTAGTTAATGGTTTTTCTTGTTAATTACTTCAAACACATTTTAATATTTGAGTCTCTCATCTTAAAAGCAATGAACATTCTTTCACTCGATCTTGTAAATATTTAGCAAATTGACAGCGGTCCGGTGATTCATTAACATATTTACTTTTGCAAAATGCACAGACATATAAATATGTCAAATGTCTAGAAAGAGACAGCTGTTTCCTATACAATACTGGTAACATAAAATTTTGTCAGTTAACTCTGAACCGTTTGAAAACCATTTGATTTGTTAATATGTAGCTTAGAGATCTGTCGTATTCATTTTAATTCTGTTTTTAAATATGTTATACATTGATTGATTATATTTTAATAATTTTTTTCTTCATTTTGTTCGAAACTAAAACTTTCCAATTTGTGATAACGTGACCCTCCATGAACACTTTCTGAAGAAAGCCACGTCCTCGCGGCGACTAACTACTTAGTAATTACCTTTCAATGTATTGATGTTTAGTTTAGTGACAGAGCTTTTTCCGGTGAAAAACACGACTCAATAAAATCCGTATTATGTTCTAATGTCAGTCAAGTCTAAACTCCTATATATTTGCTTCTTGAATTGTTGCATAAAACTAACCCGAAGGGGGATACAAGATTAACAACCATTATACATATCAAAACTGAACCTTTGAGGCAAAGGTTTCTACCTTTACATAATTATCAATTATCAGATTTCTTACCATCATTTTTGGAATCAAAGGATTTATATATTAATCTTTGTGTCGATCCGTCCGAATGCAAATCCGTCTTTCCACGCGTTTCCGTTTTTTCCGACCTATGTATCCACATGTTCAGTTCTTAAACAACTAGATAAAATTAAAAAAAAAACATTCGACAAGAATTATCACACAATGCTTTAGTATACCTCCTTTTTTAATTAGATATTGATCTGACGAACTTTTGGATTTCCGTTTGCCAAATATGGATTTTGTCATTTATTGTCACAGGGGTACCAGTATGCTATCTGCAAATCCTCCTAACTTTATTCTTCTTGTAGGTTTCAAATTCAAGGCTTTTGAAAAGTCTTGTATTGGTGTTGATGCTGATTATTGTGAAGACTAGGGAATGCTGATCTTGCTTTAAAAATTCTGTTGTTGACATTTGATGTGAAGTCCGCAGTAGTTGCTTTTGAAAAAAAATTTACTTGAAAAATGACAGGGAAAATATATACATGTGTACCTCAATCGTGCTCTTTATCAAATCAAAGCAGCAAATCAGTATTGAAAGATGCAAGGCGAAACTATTCTCTTCAAAATCTCTATTTTAGATGAAATTGTAGTTCCAGTTAAATATATTAAATCTAGACTGAAATAAAATAAATGTTGTTTTTTTGTTATTTTTGTAAGTATTCTTAAAATACTGTAAATGACTTGTAGACATCATCAGAGACTAGTACAGAACAAACAGTTTGATGAAGAAGAGATAGAAAGCCATAATATATTATTCAAAATCAAAATATATTTTGCAGGAAAATGATAGGAGAAGATTGAATTAAGATTTCATGAGACTAAAAAATGGTGAGTTAACCTTGAACCTTCCCCTTAAAAGCTTAATTGTTCTTTCTTCTACCGGGTTTGACATGTTCAATGTTTTACAAGAAGCAGGAGATGTCATATATCGGTGTTCCTGATCTCACCCATGGTTTTTTATTGTTTCCATGTTGTTCATCTGTGTGTGTGTGTGTGTGTGTGTGTGTGTGTGTGTGTGTCTTCATTTTCCTTTTCTGTACCGTACTCATGTAGTGTCTCTGTTTCCTTGTTGTTTCCGACGTTGCCATTGTCCTTGGGTTATTGTTTGGTTCTCACTTACTTTGATTATTTGACAAAAAATGAGTCAGGAAATTGTGTTCTGTACAAATAGAAGGAAACGATACTTGTGATTTTTTGGTACATTGGCAACGTATATTACTGAACAAGACTAGTTTTTTTTTCTCAAAAGATGTTTTGGCATATTGTGATCCGTACTGTAGAAAAAGTCAAAATTTTTAACATTTTGCTACATGTGGTTTCTCCAGTTTCCTTTACAGTAGTGGACTTATGGATCCATGTAGCATTTTTTATTACAATTATATGTTGTTCTTGTAGTATGTAGATGTTCACAGTCAATTTTTGTTACACAAATACACACATTCTTAAGTTTTACATCACGAAAAAGAATGCGAAAAACATCAATCTTTTCCCCTTTCTGATATGGTTTAAGCTTACCTGCCATTACATTTTTTTCTTGTTGTTCATTCAAGCGAATATCTAAAGTTTTGAGAATTTTTGCTTAAAACCTCTTGCATAGTTTTGTCCTTAGTTGTTTTTGGCTTTCCATTTAGACCGTTTTCGTTATTTGTGCTCTTTCAGATTTTGTAAAATTTAGTTAAAGGTCTGGACTGAAGAGACATAAGTTGTCGAAATTGTTATTTGCAAAATAATTAACAGTTACTTCGGTATTTTGTTTTTCATTATCTATGGATCAAAGCCTCTGCTGGTTGAGTCTAAGTCCTGAGGGTTTCATCAATGCTTCGGTCCTGACTCAAAAACCAATATCTGGAAAATTTCAATATCTTTGTTTTTAATTTTTGCTTTAAATTAAGGATTATCTCCCTAATGCACGATTCTGTCCTTAGCTGTTTTTGGCTTTCCATAGATATTTTTCGTTATTTGTGATCTTTCAGATTTTACCAAATTTAGTTTAATGGTCTTCCAAATACTTTGATTTGATCTGAACTGAAGAGACATAAGTTGTCGAAATGGCCATATACAAAGACTTAATTTACAGTACATTTGGTATTTTGTGATTTCAATAACCGCAGAGCCAATTAGAACTAGATGTTGTCGGAAACGACAGCTATCCCCGCACTCCCTGTTTGACACAGAAAACGGTTGTTATACACCCTTGGCATATTTTTTTCATTATTTTTTAAATCTACCTATTGATAGTCATTATTGTTACTAAAAGAATTCTAGAAAATATGGTTGCTAAGTAGAATTCCAAAAAATAAGTGGTCTTTGAGACTTTCAAGAAATTTACCAACATTGGAATCAATATTTTTGAAATCCAGTTGATGAAAAGGTTTTTCCTAAACTACACAAACATTTTAAGTATGGTTGCTAGGTAGAATTCCAAAAAATAAGTGGTCTTTGAGACTTGCAGGAAAATTACAAAAATTGGAATCCAATATTTTTGAAATCCAATTTATGAAAATGTTCGTCCTAAACTATTCAAACATTTTAAGTATGGTTGCTAGGTAGAATTCCAAAAAATAAGTGGTCTTTGAGACTGTCAAGAAATTAACCAAAATTGGAATCAAATATTTTTGAAATCCAATTGATGAAAATGTTCATCCTAAACTACACAAACATTTTAAGTATGGTTGCTAGGTAGAATTCCAAAAAATAAGTGGTCTTTGAGACTTTCAGGAAATTTACCAAAATTGGAATCAAATATTTTTGAAATCCAATTCATGAAAATGTTCGTCCTAAGCTACGCAAACATTTTAATTATGGTTGCTAGGCAGAATTCCAAAAAATAAGTGGTCTTTGAGACTTTCAGGAAATTTACCAAAATTGGAATCAAATATTTTTGAAATCCAATTGATGAAAATGTTCGTCCTAAACTACACAAACATTTTAA